>JAOWCC010000577.1:185310911-185600214 GCA_030867875.1 Actinernus sp. WN-2022
AGCCGGGCGATGTGCGGGTGGAAGAAGGATGCACCGCTTCTTTAATCAGATCGGAAATTTGACTGCCCGGCAGGGTTTGCCCATAGAGTTTCACTTCCCCTTGCGCATTCCAGGTAATTTTCTGGGCTCCTTTCAGTTTCAACAGATTGACCAGTACCGACGCTAAAGGTTTACTGGAGGGGGGAACTTTTCGCAAAGCACCCCTTTGGCTCTGGGTTAACACTTTGGCTGCCACGGCCGTGAAGGGACTAGGTTCAAGGGTTTCACGACGCCGGACGTATTTTTGGAGTAAATCTTGAAACTGGTCGGCGCTGGCCGGTTTCTCTGGGTTTTCTAGGACCTGCGCCATGGCCGTTTGGTACTGACTGAGCACTTTAACCCCTTTGGTCGTGTCCACGCGAAGCTGCTGTTCCAACCACCGCATGGACTCTTCCGGCACCAAGACCATGCGCATAGGGTTCTTCCCCTCGGCCTCTTTCATGGCTTTTTTCGTTTGTGTCGCTTCACGGTCCATCGCGTCACGGAAATTCCCACTGGGGCTGCTGGAGGGTGGTGTGGGGCACGCTTCCTTTTCCCTGTCTGGGCTTTCTTCTTGGGCGGTCGCGTCTTATACTTTCTTTGGATTTTCTTCGCCGCCCGCACGGTCCTGCTGACTTTTTTTCCCGGCAGGGTTTGGCGCTGCCTTTTTCGCAGGCGGGCTAGAAATAACTGCCACCGGGCCGGGTCTGTACCCTCGGGAGCCGGCCAGTTGCGGATTGGTTGGACCATTCAGGACCAGATATGAGCCTGACTCAGTTCTTGGGCGTACTCTCCCGGGGAAGGGTAGGGGTTAGAGTAGTTTGGGTTAATATAACCTCCGGCTTGCTCCAGAGCTTTCTTGGTTCCGTAAGCCACGCCTCCACTGATAGCGCCAGCGGCCACGGCTTTGCCAGCAAGAACGGCGGCAGCAATGAGGGCGGCGGTCGTGAAAATGAAACCTCCTCGCTGACCCACGGCCTTTTTAAGCTTGGCTTTCTGCACCGCTGTCGAGGAGGAGAGTAAAATCCTTTTCCTCACGGAGGGGGGCAGGGTTTTGTTGGCTATTTTTCGAAGTTTCACCTTGATGGGAGCAAAAATTTTCTTCGCACGGTTACCGATGGGAAAAGTTCCACGCAAGGCGTTGTGCACCACTTCGCTGACGGCGTTGATTTGAGTGTGACTCGCGGCCCGGATGAGTTTCTTTTTCTGCCCGAGATCCGCTTTCGCAAATTGTCGGATGAACAGTGCGTGACGTTGAAGCAAGGGAGAGGCCATCACCACAACTGAACAGTTTCCCTGCGGGACTTAGGCTATAAAGCTAACCCAATTCGATTTGTCCAGGGACTTCTGGGATCGTAAAGCACGTTGTCTCTGGCCTAGAAAAGGAGGATGGAAGGGGGATTTGTTGGGTCTCTTCCACACGGCCCCCTGAAGCTCTTGGACTCTTTTTACCGTCTTCTTTTTCTTAGTACCCCCTCGTTGTTCTCTTAGTTCTCTTCTCTTGTGGTAGGACAAACCAGGGACCACAACCTTGGGGGTTTGGGAGAGGAGTTTCAACAGGTCCAATGCATTGCCCACCCCCTTTTGATCCTCCTCCAGCACATAGGCGCGATGCTGTTGTCCATCCTCGGAGAAAATGTTGGTGCGCAGCCGGATTTGGGGTGGGGTCCGGGGGTGCAGGTCGAAGAGGAGGTAGCCAAAGGGTCGTTGGGTCGCGTCCTGGTAGGCTCGCATCACCGCCGGCACTTGCCCCGGAAAGTCCTGCTCGGCCAATTTCCGGACTTGCAATGAATCGCGGGCATTTTTAAAAGCCACCAGGTAGTGCGCGTTGATGGAAATGGTGCGCGCATACTTGCCTGGCGGGAAAATGTTCTGGGTCAGGTACAGCACCGTAATGTTGCGGTGGTGCGAGCCTTTGGTGAACAGATCCACCACCCGCTCGTCCTTGGAGCCTTCTTTCATCAAATCGTCCAGGATCAAGAGGCCCGGCTTGCCACGAAAGGGGGCGTACGGGTCGTCGGGAAGCCCCTCCACAAATTTCACCCCCAATTGTTTTTGCAGGGCAGTGAACCGGGGTTGCCAGGCGCTGCCATAGCAGTACACGATCGTGAGGGGCTGCTGGGTGAAAAGGGATTTCGCGTGGTGCAGAAGTCTTTCGGTGAACACCGTTTTCCCCGATTGACTCTGACCCGTGATCAAGATATTGCAGGGCGTTTGGAAACGGACATCCATCGTGCGTCACCCCTTCCCAAGAATAACAAGACAGAGAGGTGGGTTTCCTGGTTTTATTTTATTTTTTCACTTTGTCTCAAACTGATAACACATTGATCGTGAAGGTCTTGCTGCTGCTGCCACCGCGCCACACTCCGGCGCTGGTACTGGCGCTGCCAGGCTTGGAGGGCCCGGTCCCTGGTGGACTTGGTCTTCCACTGCTGGAGGTTCTGCAGGACCTCCGCCAGGGACCGGCCGTGGGCTCGGCGCAGGAGGTAGTACAAGCAATAACTACCGCACACGCTGGACTTGTTCCCTTGCAACATCACACTGTTTTCCCTATGCTGGGCGTTCCCCTGCCGCACGTACTCTTGCAACCCGTAATAAGAGGCGGGAAAGCCATAACTGTCGAAGAATTCATTCACGCCTTGGCGCGGAAAATAAAAGGCCAACCAATGGGTGCCTGGTCCGTCGGCGTTGTCTGTATTGAGAATGAACGAGGCGGGGCGGGTCACGCGGCGGGGCCGTAGGTCCATGGGAAACACGCCCCGAAACGAGGCGCGGAGCCACCAATCGTGGCGGGCCAAGACCGTCAATTGCGACGTGTAGGTGGTCATCTTACAACTTTTTCACTTCTCGGCTGCTGCTGATTTCGTACGCGGCGTCAAACTCGCAGTTCACGTACACCGATAAGGTCTGGGCGACCCCTGCTGCAAACTGAAGGCGAATGCCCACCGTCCCGTACTGTTGTATGTTCATGTGGGCGGCGTTGCCACTACCGTCTGGAGTGAAGTCAAAACACAAGATGGCGTAGCCCTTGTCCCAATCGGTCCGGGTAATGTCAATCCCATGGTTGGCGTTCATGGCGCCTTGGGCCAGGAACAGGGTATTGTATCCGTCCAGGGTTTGACCCGTTGCAAATTCGACGCGGGAGAAGGGGGTGGGTGTGCCGTCGACCGTGACCGTCGCGCGGGTCATCCCAAACCTTTGGAAATGGAAAGGGTTCTTTTTCAGCGCTCCCAAACTGCTCCCACTATCCACCAAGGCAATGCGCATGCGTCGGGGGATGCGACCGCCTAGGAAATCCGTTTTCTCAAAGGTGGTGTCGCCCTGGGAAATGGTGAACATCCGTTCTTCCTCGCTGTTGTAAGGGTAGAGGACGGGCTGGGACACGAGTTTCACTTCGATGCTCTTCATGAAGTCCTTGTTGCAAACACTGACACGGCGGAAGAAAGTGACCCGCTTCAGCACGATTTTAGCGGCGGCCGCTTCCGCCGCACCACTGTCCCCCATGAGGGCGAAGGCGCTGCTGGCAGGGGTGAGGCGGAATTCCAGGGGCACTCCGTTGAGGAGCAGTTTGTTGGAGAAGGCCGCGTCAATGTAAAACATCCCGGTCAGTTCCACCACTTTGCTTTCCGCCGTGTATTTCGCCCGCGTCGTCAACCCTACGTTGTCCCCGGTGATGTCGAAAACATCCATGGACCCGGCCACATCTTTGTAGTACAGCCCCGCGGTCAGGTAGGATTTCTTGGCGTCTGGAGTATAGTTGAGGAGGGTGCTGAGGTAGGCTTTGTAGGGGTAGGTTTTGGTGCTCATGGTCATCCATTCTCCGTTCAAGGCCATGTCTACTTGGGACCAGAGGGAATGAAACCAATTGTTGACGGGGCCCAAGTCCAAACCGGCGGTCAAATTTCCGCCGTTAGCTTTCACGAGGTTGGCCGTCACCTTGAAGTAACTTCTAGGCAGCACTGTGTAATAGGGACTGGCCGGGAGGTAAAATTCCACGGGCGACCCGGGCAAGAGGGCCGATTTGGGAGCGTGCTCCGACCAATAGCCTCGTTCTTCGACCGCTTGGGCCAATTCCTTGCCGAAAAAATCCAAATGAGTGTTGTAGCCGCCCACCATGTTGGGCAGGGGCGGCTTGCCCATGCCTGCGACCGTTGCCATCAATAATCGTCGTCAAAGATATCTCTCTCCACACGTGCACGCTTGACGGTCGTTGAAGGAATGAGAGAGGGAGTCTGCTTTTGCTTTCTTTTATTCTTGTTGGCGGTGGGCCGTGCCGAGTTCTTCGTATTTTTGGCCGGTTTCTTCGTCTTTTTCCTTTTCGGCGCTATCTTTTCCAGGCCTTGGATCAACGTTTTACTGGTTTTCTTGCCGAGCACACGGGCTGTCCCTTTTTTCGTGTCCTTCACGATTTGCTTCACCACCCTCTTGCCAAATTTCGATTTCAGTTTAGCGAGTATCTTTTGTCCTCCTTTTTTAGCCACCGCCCCCGCGACGGTCCCAGCCAACGCTTTGCCCGCCATGACGGCCAAGGGGGCTAGCGCCAAGGGTAAGAGTCCCCCCTTTTGATTGGTGACCGGTTCGTAACGGCCGAGTTCATTCCAACGGATAGGGAGGAGGCCACCGCCGCCTTGCTGGCCGCGGCCTCCCTGGAAGACAGGAATGGAGGAGGGCATGCGTCGAGTGGTGGGGGGTGCAGGTTTTGCACGGAACACAGGTATCGAAGACCCTCCGCTAGCCACTGCCATAGAACCCGCAGACGATCCATTCATGCTTTCCTTTTCAGAGCGCGCTTCACAAATTCCAACGTCGCCACCACGGTAGCTGTTGAGGCGAATGAGAGGCGTTGGCCGGACTCGTCGGTTATAAGGATTTCCAGCGTGTCAAACACCGTTTTGGCGAGCGGGAAGTAGCGCATGACCGGAAAGTCTCGTTCCACCACCTTGTTGTACGAGACCTGGGCCGACACGACACGCAGCAAGGGTGCTTTCACATCCCCCACGATATGTGGCTCGATCAGATCGCAGTACACGTACAAACTGCGTACGGGTTGGTGTTTAAAATCGCGGGTGAGCAGGTAGGGGGTGGGCGTCCAGAATTTTAGACCGGAATAGTAGGTGGACCAACACTCGGGCTGGTACCCCACCAGGGGTGTGTTGTCGTCCGCCGGATAGTGTTCGGGCTTTCCTTGCCCAAACCCAAACAGATTGGCCAGCCAGGGGCTTATGGCAATTTGGGTCTCCTCCTTGAGGAGTTCAAGGGTCAACGTGGCGGTTCCATTAGTCTGGTACCAATACCATAACACACCAGAGGGATTCGGAATGGTAGCTTGGACGGCCATGAGGTTCGCGTAGTTCCCGGCCGGTACCACAAAGGAGTTTGCGATCTTGCGATGGCCGGTAAACAAGTTAGCGCCTTTGCCCGTACTCGCGTTAGTGATGTAGTACACAGTCCGTTCTCTCTCCAAAACCGAGGCGAGGATCAGGATGGGTTTGACATTCTGCGACTCCCCTACATTCTTCTTCACGAAACTGGACAACAACGGTGTGTGAGGGCCCGGTTTTTTCAACAGGTGCGCAGGATGTGCGGTGGCCTTTTTGGGATCGTCCTCCAAGCCGATCATGTAGGCCAGTTTAGGGGGGAGGACTAACATGTAGCCGCCCGTCGCGTTTTGAGCCAATTCCAGGATGGTTTTACCCATGGCATTATTGGTAGATTCCACTCGGACGCTAAATGTTTTCATGATCGAATAGTAGCCCCCTTGCAACATCGCCAGGCGCATGGCTGTGACCAGTTCTGTAACCGTTTCGAAAGACTGTGGAGTAAAGGTGATGTTCGGGAGGAGGTCGTAGGAGATTTCTACTTCTGGATCCAGTGTTTCGTGGATCATCGAGAATTGGCGGTCTTGAACTTGGGGGAACAATTCATCCCAGGCGCGTGGAAATTGCAGGTGGCAGAGGGCCATCTCCCACTGCCGGTCCAAGACCAACATCTCCGGGAGCCGGATACGAAAATGGGAGCCCGTGTTATCGGGAAAGGTAGCCCGGCTGGCCACGCTAGGCAGCGTCATCCAGATGCGGTCGGGGTTCATGCTTTCCGGAAATGGAGGGTCACTTCCACCTTGGAGGTTTGCGGAAATGAAACAAGTTTCCCTTGCTCGTCGGTTATAAGGATTTCGAAATCCTCAAACACCGTCTTGGCCAGCCGTCTGTAGTACAGGGGTGCAAAGTTGCGTTCGTGGACCTCACCGTCCCCGGCCCCTGAAAAAAGGACTCTCAACAAGGGGGCTTTCGTATCCCCCACAATAGTGGGTTCCACCAAATCACAGTACATGTACAAGGTCGTCTTCTTCTTGGGACTGGGGAAGACCAGGGTCGTGACCGCCATTTCCCAGTCTCGCGACAACGTGTACATTTTATGGAGGTGGATACGGAACCGGGACGGGGCATTGACGTAGGTGGAGACGTAAGACTTCACCCCGTGGGTTAAGGTAATGTAAAATTCCTCCTCCTCCATCCTCTCTTTCTCCACAATGACTCTGCCCGTCGGAACAACCCACTCTTTTATTTCTTTTTTTCACCCGTACGTTTGGGTCTGGAGCTGAGTGACCGGGACCCAGCTGTTAAATTTGGAGGGATACCCTTCCCATTTCACCAAGACTTCTTCCTGGTTCTTCTTCTTGCCGCCGCTGCGGCGGCGTTGCAACACCTTTTCGATGATAAAGAGACTTTCTTTTTCCACGGCCACCGGCGTCATCTCGCTTTCGTAAAACGTTCCCCGCAACGCCTCCCCGCTCAAGTCCTCCAACCGGTAGACGGGAGGGGTGCGGTAGTCCAGCCGTTTTATCACCGTGAACACTTCCTCCGACCAGTTGGCCAGATAGCTTTTTTCAAAATGGCCTTTGGTCTTGCTAATCCGTACCGTGTCGCCGGAACGGTACAGCGGTTTCTTCGGTTTCCTCTTTAGTGGCGTTACCTGCTTTTCCCGGTACAAGACGGCCCTCACCTCGTGGTCGTTGAAGGGTGTGACGGTGATGGGGGCGCGTCGAATGCTGCTGTGGACGGCTCGGTTGTACCCGAGCACCAATTGAGGGAGGACTTTCAAATACTCTTTCTTCCCGGTGGCCGTGAAATATTTGTACATGCGGCCCTTGAGCGTCCGGTTGAACCGCTCGGCAATCTGGGCTTTGGTCTCGTTGTACGTGACGAAAAAGGCCACGTCATTCTTTTTTAAAAAGGCCTGGAACTTGCGATTAGTAAATTCTGTCCCCGCATCGGTCTGCAACCGCAACGGTTTCCGTTCGCGGAACACTTGGGTAAAGGCGCGCACCAATTCCTCCCCCGTCTTGTTCTTCAGGGGGACCGCCCACGCGTACTTGGACAACACATCGATGATGGTCAAAATGTGTTTGTAGCCCTTGTTGAAGGTGCTCGTGGCTTGCATGTCCACCAGATCTGCCTGCCACTGTTCATCGAGGGCCAGCACGCGCACGCGCCCTCGCAGAAATTTTTTTCGAAAGGGTCGATGCAACGTAAAGGTTAATTGTTTTTTCAACCATGCTAAAGTGGTGGTGCGCGTCACCCCCACTTCGCTAGCCGCTTTCACCAGACGGGCAGCACCCCCAAAGGCAGCAGGGCTGCTGGGGTCGTAATACAACGCCTCGAGCAGCGCGGAAGGATTCTTTTTCTTCTTCTCTTTCTTGCGCCCCATAATCCTCAAAATGAGAGCCCTGAATAATCACTTTTCCTCCGCAACACGCCAAGAGACAACGGACACGTTTCAAAATGCCGTGGCACTTGAGGGACGGACCTCCTCCTCCGCCGCAGGGCATTCTGTACTCTCCCCGAGTCTAGCGCGCGGTACCTCCCTTATACTTTTTTCCCCCTAGAAAAGACAGACACCGTCATTTTTCCCTGTATATTTTTATTGTTTTTTACACGAAGCAAAAGGGAGACAGGGGAACGTCTTTGAGAGATTCTTGGACCGTAGGGTACTTGCTATCGTAGGTGCACCTCCGGCCACTGTCTTCGTACAATTTGTAGGTGTAGGTAAGGGGGTTGGTGAAAATGACGGCCGATTGCTTGATCATACAGGTCCCCTTGGTTAGATCCAAGTGGATATTCTTCAAGGCCTTCTCCAACAATCCTGGCGCGTACGGCATGGTCAACTTCTTGTCTTCCTCCCCTTCCTTCCTTTCCTTGAACAGGTCACACGCAAAACTGTGGGCCATAGTGTTGAGGTAAGGGACGAGTCCATCCGCCATGGGATCCTTCTCTCGTACCAGGTTTTCCATGGTTGTCGAGGGGTACCTGTCGTGAATTTGAGTGACGTAAACCATGCCAAAACATCTCACTTTGTCGTAGAGGGGATTGTCCACGACCGCATACTTCCGTTTCTGGAACAAATGGGTGATCAGGGTGGCGACCAACTCTTTCTGCATAGTGTAGTAGGTTCCTTGGATATGCGCACGGAAGGTGGTTTCCAGGATCACCATCCAAGTCGCCTTCCCCTCTTCTGTCTCCATGAACAAATCGGCCAGGTTTGCCGTACTTCCGTGGGTCAGCGTAAAATGAGGGCTGAAAAAGTTGACCCCCCGCATCTGCAGCATATGGAAGGTGAGCCGGTCCACAAAGTAACGCACGGCTGTCACGAACCAAGTCAGATTTTCTTTTGGCATCTTCCTCTTTCTCTTCTCAGCCATCCTCTCTTCAGCCTCCTCCTCTTCTTCCTTCCTCTTCATCCTCTTCTGTCTCTTCTCGCTCTGGACGGGGATTCCTTCTTCCATGGCATCGTCGTCGTCGTCGTCGTCACACTTGATCAACGCCATTATCTCGGCCACCCTCTTGTTGGAAACTTGTTCTTCTTTTTCTTCCTCATCCTTCTCCTCTCTCTCTTCCACGTCGTACTTAAATAGGGCTGTGTTCATGTGACCCCTTAAGGCATTGAAATGGTTCTGCTCAGGGATCAGTTGGTTATCCCCCTTCGTCACAGGACTGTCACAAGCATGATGTTGACGCCAGATCATACTCGAGGTGACCATACTACCACCAAAATGGTAGGCGATACGGTACAACCGTTCGCTTCGCCAGGACTTGGCCCGCAAATCCTGAACGTAGTCGTACAACTCAAACTCCGAGTAGTCGTAGAGTTGCTGCCATACCTGGAGGGTGTAGTGGTCCCAGATAGGTAACAGAAGGTCAAACTGTTCTTTCAGGAGCTGGTTCGTGACATGGGGGAGTAACTGCTTGATGGCCTTCTCGTGGTTCTGCTTCACCTGGAACTTACTTTCTTTAAAGTTCAGTCCGATACCGAAATAGCTGTCCAACTTCATGGTGGTCTGGGAGTACCGCGCACACAGATGGAAGTACAGGTAGGTTAGGAAGTGTTCGTACTCTGTTATGAGGGCTCGCTCTCTCTTGTACCGGGGGTCTTGCACTGCCGAGAAGTGGGGTTCCGGGGGTAGGTGATCTTTGTCAAAATGGGCACGGCACGCTGAATCTATGTTCATGTAGTGGGAAGAGATAAGTTTCGTTACTACCCTCCCCTCCGCATCCAAGGTTTCGGCGTGGTACCAAAACTCCCGGGGGAGGGCCCGTTGGGTACGGCAACGGTACAAGTAGCCCTGCGTTCCCCAGACCAAGTCCTCACAAAGCCGAGTCTCGCATATCTCGTACCACATATATCCCAGCCCCTGCTTCAGGGGAAGCCACCGGAACAAGAACCTCGCCATCTCCCTCAGGAAATTGTGGCGTAAGGACATGTGGGGCCAATCGGTTTCCTCGCTCAACTGGTGTTCCAGGGCCATCGCATCCATTCTCGCGAATTCCACATTGGTAATGTCAAGCATCATCGCTTCTAACTCTAGCCTCACTTCGGGGAGTACATCTAGGCTGAGCCAATACGACAAACACCCTATCAACATGTTCTCCAGTTCCTTCAAGTACCTCTCCTCCAACGCCTTCTTCAAGTCAGGGAACTCCTTCTTCACTGCCTGTGCTATTTTCAACCGGTTCCAGGTCTCCCGTTCGGCCAACAGGTCTCGGTAGAGGTATCCCAAAAGGTACACGCACACACACCTCATATCCTCCTTGTACTTGAAAATGATCTTGTTGTTGCTGTCATGCTTAATCGCCCACGCGTCCTCCTCGTTATAGCCGGAAGTCTTCAAAGTCAAGGCTTTGCGTTTGCTCTCCCGTTGTGCCGTTTGCTGCACCCGCTGAAAACAATTCCCGTGCGCGTAGGAGACCACCGCCATGTACAGGGAGGCCAACGTGACGTGCATCGGACTCATGGGAGGGAGGTCGGTATGCCTCGTCTCGGTGTTCATGAGGCGTATCTTCTGTTGAAATCCTCCAAACAATTGTGCCATGTCGTCCGTCCCCTTTTCCCACAGTTTGCCTTGCCACGTTTGCAAAATGACATACGCTTGGTCGGCCGTGAGCTGTTTCAGGTTGGTCACCACCTCATCCTTCATCTCTTGCGTGACGGGTAACGCACACATCTGCCCAAAATAGGGCAGGAATTCGTTCAGGTATTCCGGCGAAAAACCTTGGCGAGCTTTCTCCCAATTCTCGGCGAATCCCTCTTTCGGCCGAATTATTTTCCATTGTGAAATGTCGGCGGTCACCAAAGCCACGTACAAATGCTCAGTCAATGCTTTAAATTGTTCACGGCTCGCTTTATCCACTTCGTCTACCGATAGAAATTTCATCGTGTTGATCATCTTCCCAAGGAGTCTCTTCCCAAAGAGTCCACACTTTATGGTACTCTCGATAGAGCATAGACACCAAGGCAAAGAGCCAAAACAACATGAATGCCTTCTCCCCAGGGTTCACTTTCTTATACGACCCGGGGTCTTTTCCGGCCAGCCAATCCCCAGCCTGGATTTGTTCTATTCCCACAAAACCCCCTCCACCCCTGGCGGGACCCCCTTAAACCACCGACCAATCCCCGGCCTCGCTTTGGCCTCCTTTCCGACCCCGCCGAACCCCTTCGAACCTGACGGGACCCCCCTAAACGACCGACCAATCAGAAGCCTCGCTTTGGCCGCCTTTCCGACCCCCGCCGAACCCCCTCGAACCTGCCGGGAAACCCCTAAACTGCCGACCAATCAGAAGCCTTGCTTTTGGGAACCCAGTCATGGACACCCCTTGGACAGGAACCCCCTAAACGGCCGACCAATCAGAAGCCTCCATATCATTGACAGGACCTTTGACAGGACCGCGTGCGTAATGGCGTCGTTTTAGGCCACGCCCCCTGTTTGGGCCAATCAGGAGCCAGGGATCGAACCTATAGTGACCCCTTACACTACTGAGGTCTGTAGGCAATAATCACGGCGATTTTAGGGGATCCTGGAACTTGCAGTTCGCAGACCAGAATTTCGCTGTTATCAGGACTAAGATGTGGCGAACAGACACAGGACAAATGATCACGACAAGCAAGGAGAACGCCACCACCTCGTCGACCGACACGATCACGTCTGAAGATATTATAGCCAGTAGGTAATATTTCAGAATTATAAACATAGTTGTTGAGCCAGGTTTCTGTTACTGCTACTAAGCTTGGAAGTTTAGAATATACCAAATGTTGAAACTGAGTCAGCTTGTTCGATGTGGAGGAGATAGATTTCAGACTACGGGCGTTGAGAAGCAAACAGTTAAAGTTGGAGAGTTCATTCTTGGTGTCTTGAGATGCACTAACAGAAGAGACATTCACAGACGAGTCAATGCTGCTTGAAGTGGACGAGTCTGAGGGGGAAGGAAGCTGACAGGATGAGCAGAACCAATCGTCCGTCGACAGGCCAAGTCTAGAGTATTCATCATCGGGTAGATTTTCACACCTTGCGTGAAACCACGAGGAACAGAGATCACAGCATATTGCCTTTTGGTTGGACTTGCAAGGTCGAGAACATGTTCCACAGGGAAATTTAACTGGTCCAGGGTTGATTAAGTTGGCACCACACAGTAGTAGGAAGGTAGATCCAAGTACATGTTGAGAGAGACGAAGAGATCGATAGACAGAGATGTAGTTGTTGTTGACGAAGTGACGTGGGCGGCCATCTTGGATTGAAGGGACATGAGGGATACAAAGCTTGCTTGGCTTTAAAAACGTTGAAATAACTGCTCCACGATAACTCTTGGATATCGAGAGAGACATAATGCTACCGTCGGACGCATAATAGAGATTCACTAGGGTTTTTGAGAGTCCAAAAATGTATAAAAACAGAGAGAGTCTGAAGAGACACTAATAATTATGAAAGCGAGGTTTCTCTCCTCGGTTTTATTTTTACTTGCAGAGAGAGAAAGAGAGAGATCTGCTAGCAGGCAATCTCGTTGCTGGAAGTATAGCAGAGAACCAGTTCAAGAGAGAACAGTGAACGAATTACAGTTCGTTTCAATGGGAAATTATTATCACGGCGGCTCTGTTGTCAAATTTCATGCGAGTATAAACTTTGATCAATCCAGTGAATCCGAAAATCTCGGCGAAATCACTGTGTGAAAGACCTTCGAAACAAGAGAGAGACCTATTTCCACAAGTTAAACGCCGAAGCCCTCAAAATGATTTTAGGAATTTGCTCAATTATTTTCTGGTCGACCAAACGGAGTTTCATTGCCTATAATATTTTGTTGACTATAATATTTTGTTGACTATAATATTTACCGCTCACCCGTCGCTTCCGAGCCCTGTCATCAGTACTATAAACAGAATACTAATAATTATGAAAAGAGAGGTTTCTCACCTTGGTGCATGTGGGAAATGTCAAAAGCAATTTACTAATGTCGATGATCCCAACACGACTTGTCTTACCAGAGGGGCTGAATGGGGGGGTACCAATATCAGTTAACAGCTAAATTTTTAGCTATTTATCAGTTATCAGTTAAATTTTGCTGTTATCAGTTAAGTTATATAAAAAGACTACCCTAACCTGATTTGAATACATATTTGCTGGTATGAAATGAATAATAACCGCTAATTCAACATCAAACACTACATTTTGTCTATTCAATAGATTTTTCTAGTATCAGATAACTCTGATGTGTCATGTTTAATATTTAACTATTATCAACTGGATCAAATCTGTCGAAAACCATCCGAAAAGCCAATAATAGCAGGTGACGTTACGTCATTTTAATAAAAAATAATGAAATATCAGGTAACAGCTATCTCACAAATATCAGCTAACAGCTAAAAAAAGGTAAAATTCTCAGTTAAAAGTATTAATTTTTGGCCATTTCTCAGTTATCAGTTAACCCCATTCAGCCCCTCTTACCACCTTTGTGGCTTAGGTTTATTTTTAGCATTATTTTTACGTTTTCTAATTGCAAGAGAACTCTTTGCTGCCGCGACAATTATCTCCGAAAAATCGAGAACACATTTTTCCGGGTCGGTCTCTGGAGTTTCCCAAATTTTTTCCAAAAGACTCAAACTTACATCTCACTTAAATTATTTAGTCTAGGTTTAGATACATTTGTTTTTGACACTGTCCCATTTAGTATAATTGAGATACCAGTATATAAAAAGGGTCCACAGACTAGCCTATGCAATTATCGCCCAATCTCCCTCCTTTGTATCTTTAACAAACTCCTTGAGAAACTCATGTGTAACAGGTTGATTGACTATCTTGACAAGAAGAAAATTTTCTTTGAAAATCAATTTGGGTTCAGAGCAGGACATTCAACTGATCATGCAATTCTTAAAATAATTGATAAAATTCAAAGAGCAATTGATGAAAGAGATTTTTCCTGTGGGATATTTTTAGATTTTAGTAAAGCTTTCGATACGGTGAATCATGAGATCCTGCTAAAGAAACTAGAATACTATGGTATAAGAGGTGTCGCTAAAAGCTGGTTTGCTTCCTATCTTAGTAACCGACAACAAACTGTAACTGTTAACAATGTCACCTCAGCCTCACATAATATTTCTTGTGGTATCCCCCAGAGATCAGTCCTTGGGCCAATACTTTTCTTATTATATATAAATGACTTTCATTGCTGCTCTGACCTTTTTGACTTTCATCTATTTGCTGATGATGCTAACCTATTCTGCAGACATAAAAATCTTGCTCTACTACAATCTAACATAAATACTGAGTTAAAAAATGTTCATACTTGGTTGTGTGCAAATAAACTCTCACTTAATATAGAGAAATCTAGCTTTGTCATTTTCCATCCCCCTCAAAGGAAAATAGTATTAAATTTTACCCTTCTATTAAACAATAAGCAACTACGTCACGATGATTGCATTAAATATCTGGGTGTTTTAATTGATTCTAATCTAAGCTGGAAACCTCAGATTGACAGTATTACAAAGAAGTTAAAGAGAAGTGTGGGTGCTCTGTCTAAACTTCGCTATTTTGTTAGTTCAAATCTCCTTGTAAGTCTCTATTATTCATTAATTTACCCATTCCTAATATATGGAATAATTATCTGGGGTAATACTTACCCCACCACACTTCAACCTCTTTACATTTTGCAAAAGAAGACCATGCGCATTATGACATTCTCAAAATTTGATGAGCACTCAAGCCCACTATACAAATCATTGAACATTATTAAGTTATTTGACCTTGTTTCCTTACATATTTCAGTATTTATGTTCAACTTTCACAATGGAGTATTACCTTCTGCTTTTGATAACTTCTTCACCTATGTAAAAAACGTTCATAGTTATAATACTAGATCTGCAGCAAATCAATCATATTACTTACCTAGAGCAAGAACCAATTATGGTCTTTTCAATATTAGATTCAAAGGACCAAAAATTTGGAACTCAATTGGTGAACATACAAAATTGTCCTCATTAAGAACCTTTAAACAGAATTTGAAAAAGGAATTTATAAGTAAATATTAGCTTAAGTTATTTTCTTGTGTTTATTTACCGTATATACCTCCAGGCTTATACTGCAAGCTTTATACTATGATTTATTTGCTGTTTAGTTTCTCTTACATACATTATAATGTTAGGTTGTGTGTGTGTATTTGTGTGCATTGTGTGTGTGTGTGTGACTCCGACCTTGTATTTTATATTTCTTCCTTTAAATCTGGCTTCCTGGTTCCTTAACCCTATATGGTTATTTCAGGAAGCCAGCACCCCCCTTAGTATTTATATTTCTTCTTATTTATTGTATTAACTTTAGTCATAAGGGTAAATAAATTGTTGTTGATCGGTGCATGGAAGGAAGTAACATAATTTACATCTGACTCAAAAGATTATTACTTACTATAGCGTAATATATTAACACTCGTCCCATTCAGGGGTATGGAGCACGTAAATTGACCTGAGAGATCTTCTGATATCCTTCCATTTAAAATGTTTAACTGAAACGCGATACAAGTTTATTTCAATCAACGCTTTACCGAATTTAGAAATTTGCATATCACAGTTATTTCTTTTGGGAGGAGAGCAATGTATCGCCGTCACTAACGAGCAAAGAAGATACTGGTATGGGCGAAGCCTCCGTATAATGTCCTCCAATTGAAATACCTGTTAGTTTGAAACGCCATTTAGTTAATCGTTAGTTATTAGTTTAAATCAATTATCTATTTTCCGCGATCATAAGCAATCAACCAATCACAATGTAAAGCTGAAATTTAGTGCAAGCATGATTATATGTAAACACGCTATCGCGTTACCAATCGATTAGAACAAGCTACACTTCGACACGCAACCTCTAAGCCACGCTAAGCCAGGAGAACAAAGTAAGAAATCGTATTATACTATAATAACTTATGATCTTGTAAATGTATTGAGTATTGAGGAATTTATGTATATTGGCTTCGACGGAGCTAGTTGCTAAGTTACATCTAGTACGCTAAGACCTTTTATTTGTTTTGTAATTTGCAGTTCAAACTCCCGGGAGGGGGACTCCCTTATGGGGGGGGGGGACTCCCTTATGTGGGGGGTACATGGATGCTCGTCGTACCTTTTAGGGGTCAAAATCAGGAGTTTAGTACCACTTAGGGTATCCACGATCAAACACAGACATTTCTATGTAAAGCGGTACCTTTTAGGGGTCGGGTGTCACCGAATGCTAGAGAATGACAGCGCGTTTGAAAACAACAAGGAAGAATGTGCTTGATGATACAACATCAGTTTAAAATGTTGGCATGTTTTTATCGGTACCTTTTAGGGGTCAAAATAAGCTTGAGCCACGCCCATTTTAGTACCTCTTAGGGGTCAAATCGAAAATGTCCGACGAGCATAGACAGACATAGACATAGACATATACATTTTTTATTTGGAGTCTTACACAGAGAGTATAAAGACTAACGTCCAAATAACCTTAAATTAATTGAATAATAATTACAATAATTACATCTGAGTTTAAAGGGTTGTTTTTGTATTCGCACACATGGTGTGATGCTATCTTATCTCGGCCTGGATTTTGACGCTATTTCTATATAACATACATTCAAAAAATGTATTTTGCTATTTCTTTCTGTATAGCGGGTTGTTTGATTGGAGGGTTAATAAGAAATACAAATATATCATTGTCAGCCATCATCCCTACCCCTTTTATATGGGAGTCCCCCCCCCCCCCGGGTTCAAACCTCACTCACTCTACTACTCTGCTCAATTTGCTACTCGTTCACGTGATCTGTGACTGTATGATTTATGTGATAGAAGAGTGTTTGATTGTCTCCTTATCGAAATAAAGAAATGAACGCTACCTCTATTGTCCAAGAGCCAATATTAGTTTGAATTTGCTCCGAATAAGAAGATAATTGAAGTTGTTTATGCGAAATTACCTTCGGTTTCAAATATCTTATCAGAACTCCAATGGAATGATTGGAATGATCGGAACGTAAACCATTCAAATTGCCACAGGGAAACCGCAAAGAAATAAACAACTCGCAAAATGTCTGAGATTTCTGAAAACGGAGTACGAAGAAAACATGAGAATGTCACGCTGGAGTCAAAATGGAACAGTTACGTCAGTTAAAACGCTATAGAGGCGCAGCTAAAGGTGTAGTCACGCGAAAACAAAATGAAATAAAAGAACTAATGTTAGAATTTTGTAATTTGGATGAAGTTGAAAAGGGACTCCCCGAATTGAAGCATGCATTCGAAAACTTTGAAACTGCCCACATTAACTATCACGAGAAACAAGTAGACGAAGACGATTTAGACGAATCTCGCGAGTATTATGCCGCCGAAAGAGGAAGCGTTTACGCTCTTTTGGAGAGGGTTGAAGGGTGGATAAAGGCATGGGCTCCTGTCCAAGCCTCCGCGGTTGTTCCAGACCTTGATCCAGATGACTCAGTATCAGTGAGCGTCAAGAATGCTAGTCATTATTATAAGAAAGGCCAAGATAACCGATCAAAGTCGGGATCAAGGTCCAACTCCATGGTCATCTCAAACTCGAAGGCAAGCTCGTCTAAATCACTCTCCAGCGCGAAAGCCGGAGCAACAGCAACGAGAGCCGCCTTAGTAGCAGAAGTCGCTACGATCAAACAGCGACAAGCCCTCAGCCAAGAAGAATTACACCTCCAACATCGAAAGAAAGCGCTGGAACTAGAGACAAAGATTGCCAAGGCACAAGCCATCGAGTAAGCATACGCCAAGGCTGAGTTTGAGAACAAGCAGCAAGCCACTCCAGTTGTGCAGACATGTAGTTCCCACACGTTTTCCATAGAAAGCCCACATACATCCTACCAACCGCTGACTACCTCGCAGGTGCAGGCGCATACACATATCAACCAGTCATACAAATAAGTAGATCAATCAACGATCCCGTATACCAACCATTTCTCTCTTACTCCAAATGCAAGGTCATGGGAGAATCGTCGAAGTAGTCAACACGGAAATGTCAAAGGAAAACTCGAGTTCAGTAGCCCAACTACAGCTCTCAGAATCTCTAACGAAGCCACTACTGCGCTGCAACGCCAGGCACAGCAAATCGAGCAGCTTCTAGAGCAACGCCAGAGGCATACCTTGGCCTTAATGTTACCAAGGCCAGAAATACCTACCTTCAACGGAAATCCAATAGAGTATTGTAGTTTCATACGAGCCTTCGAACAATTGATAGAATAATATTAAAAACCGACAGCAACAGCGCCAAACTCTACTATCTCGTCCAATACACAAAGGGCGACGTACAAGAACTAATGAAAAGCTGTTTAGCAATGAACGTAGACGAAGGCTATTTCGAAGCTCGCAGACTCCTGAAAGGTAGGTATGGCAAAGGCTACAACATCGCGACCGCTTATGTAAATCGGCTAACAGAAGGGCAACCTATCAAATCTGACAACGGTGATGCACTCCAAAGATTTTCCATACTCCTTACGAGCTGCAAAAACACTCTAAAGGACATTGGCTATCTAAGCAAGATAGAAAATCCGGACTGTTTGAAGCGCATTATAGAAAGGCTGCCCTATGCGCTCAGGCTCAAATGGCGCAAAGTTGCTGATTACATAACTGAGAGAGAGAAGCGAGAAACCGTTGAAGATATTGCTACGTTCGTGGAGAAACGCGCTCGAGTAGAAACGCATCCCATATTTGGGAAGATACCTGGCGTTCGTCAAAACGGTCACGAATCTAGTAAGACAAAGCGCAATCATACTTACAGTGATTCTAAGTCAGCCTCATTTGCGGCTACAGCTCAAGACAAACCCGAAAACACGCCCAGTCGACCACGAATAGAATGCCCGCTGTGTTGTAGCAACCATTGGTTGTCACAGTGTAGCAATTTCAAGAAAATGTCACTTGAAGAAAGATTTAAGTCTGTTCGAAGTAAGAGAATATGCGATAATTGCCTTGTTGTAGGCCACCGAGCAAGAGCATGCCCCAAGAATAGTTTCTGTAAAGTCGAGGGCTGCGAATCCAAACATTCCACCTTCCTGCACCCACAAGGCAGAAAACGTACCGCTAACGCAAGGCAGCAAAGTGACGGGAACGAGTCTAGCGGCGAGCCAGTCAGCCAAAACGCGGAAGCAACTCAGGCCAGCGACCCTCGTGCACGAAGCGGCTACGTCGAAACTAGTAGTAATCAGCGAGACTCGAAAGAAGTGAACTCAACAGCCGTCGGCCTTGCTATAGTGCCAGTAAAGGTCAACGCAAGGGGATGCAACACTGTCATCGAAACATATGCCTTCCTAGATGGAGGACCTTTTGCACTTAGAAGCTGAAGATAACAGGGAAGAAAACAACTCTATCCCTCACGACGATGGAAAAGGAAAACAGCAAAACGGAGTGTTCAGTTGTCAGTTTGCAAGTTGCAGACCTGGACGAGAACAATCTCATCGAACTTCCCGTTATTTTCTCTGCTTCAAAGTTACCTGTCACAACCGAAAACAAGGCCATTCAGCAAGACCTTGACAGGTGGCCACACCTGAGCGGCATACAGCTATCGAGCATCGATGCGGAGATCGGCTTACTGATAGGAAGTGACGTTCCTAGAGCGCTTGCACCAAAGGAGATTAAAGAAGGTCAAACGAGGGAACCTTACGTCACCAGAACCGAACTCGGCTGGGTCGTAAACGGTCCGCTTGGGAGAACTGGAAGTTCCCGCCGCACAGCAAATCTAATCAAGACTGACGCCGACCTAAGTCAACAATTTGAGAAGTTTTGCAACATGGAATTCAACGATTCAATATACAGCAGCAAAACAGCAATGTCTCAGGAAGACCAGCGAGTATTGCGGATGATGAATGACACAGTCCAACTCAAAAACGGTCACGATGAAATAGGACTGCCCTGGATAACCCGCGATCCGCAGTTACCGAACAACAGATCCATGGTGGAACATCGACTGCAATTGCTGAAGAGGAGATTATCCCGAGATCCTACTTTACTACAGATTTATTCCAACTTTATGAACGATCTCTTTCAAAAGGGCTATGCGAGGAAAGTGCCGGCTTAGTTTGTAGATCGGCAAGTCGGGATGGTTTGGTACCTATCTCATCACCCGGTGTTTCACCCCCAGAAACCGGACAAGACGAGAGTTGTATTCGACTGTTCGGCGAAATACCAAGGAACATCACTTAACGACCAGCTATTACAGGGGCCGAACCTGACCAACTCACTTGTCGGAGTACTTACGCGATTTCGTCAGGGACCGGTTGCTCTTATATCGGATATAGAAAGTATGTTCCATCAAGCACGTGTTCCTGAAACCAGTTGCGACGCATTGCGGTTTCTGTGGTGGCCAAATGGCGATCTCAACTCGAGCCCAAAAGAGCACCAAATGATGGTCCACTTGTTTGGAGCCACTTCTTCTCCAAGTTGTGCTAACTTTGCCCTGCAGAAAACTGGAGAAGACAACAGGGCAGATTTTGACAAAGAAGTAATCGAGACGGTCAAGCGGAATTTTTACGTTGACGACTGTTTGAAATCCGTAGAAACAGAAGAAGAAGCTGTACGACTCCAAGACCAACTGCGTCAACTCCTTGCTAGAGGGGGATTCCAGCTGACAAAGTGGATGTCGAACTCCCGGAAGGTGGTTGAATCCATTCCAGAAGCTGTAAGAGCCACGTCCGTTAGAGACCTCAGCTTCGAAAAACTACCTGTGGAGCGAGCACTTGGAGTACAGTGGAATGTTGATACCGACAAGTTCACCTTTAAGATTGCCACCAAGGCAAGACCGCCAACCAGAAGAGGAATTATTTCCGTCGTTAGTTCGATATACGACCCGTTGGGGTTTGCGGCACCCTTGATTCTAAAGGCAAAGGCAGTTCTTCAGAATATCTGCCGCCAACAATTGGGCTGGGATGACCCGATCGCCGACGATGACCTGAAGCGTTGGAGAATCTGGCTAGAAGACCTGCCCAGACTCGAGAAGTATACCATACATCGCTGTCTCAAACCTGCGGAATTTGGTGACATTGTTACGTGCCAGCTCCACCATTTCTCGGACGCCTCGCAGCTCGGATACGGCGCTGTATCATACCTGCGATTAACCAACTCCAGTGGCAAGGTTCACTGCGCCCATGTTATTGCCAAATCTAGGCTAGCGCCACTGAAGTCGATAACGATCCCCAGAATGGAACTGTCTGCGGCCGTTATAGCGACGAGACTAGACAGGATGATGAGAGAGGAGCTAACCCTGTAACCGAATCCTTCTTCTGGACCGATAGTTCGTGTGTGCTGCGCTATATCGAAAGCAAGGACCGAAGGTTCCAGACCTTAGTCGCCAATAGAATTGCTACCATCCACGACGCATCCTCGCCATTTCAATGGCATTACGTTGATACGAAGTCTAATCCCGCGGACGAAGCCTCACGGGGACTGTCGGCAGAAGAGTTGTGCGAAGATAAGCGCTGGCTAAACGGACCAGAGTTCCTTTGGCAGCCAGAAGAAAGATGGCCACAGCGACCCGCTGCATTAAGTAAAGTTAAAGACAACGATCCGGAATTTAAGAAAGGTACATCAACTTTCGCTGTTGATGCTAGTGACACAGAGTATACGACAGACAGGATCATCAGGATCATCTTGGATGCGTTTGAAGAAGATCGTGGCCTGGATGATGGGCCTTAATGCTAATCTGTATGAAGCTAGAGACAAACCTGAAGGAAAGAAAGCGGTAATATCTGAACAAAGGGACAAGATCCGCCCGATAACGGTCGACGAGATGAAACTCGCAGAAAGAGAGATCATTAAGTACGTCCTAAGACGAAATTTTCAAGCAGAGATTACCGCACTAGCAGGGAAGCGTGCGACTGCGATTCAAGAACGTTCAAATGGCGAAGTAAAATGCGAAGTAGGAAGGAGCAATGCAGCCAAGAAATCAAGCGCGCTTCACAAACTAGATCCAGTACTACATGATGGCGTTATGTGTTGGAGGAAGACTAAGACACGCGCCTATTGACGACGACGCGAAACATCCAGCGATCCTACCAAAGGAACACTACGTAGTAACGTTGCTCATTCGATACTACCATGAAAGGGCAGGCCATTCCGGTCAGGAACACGTGCTCTCATTGTTACGGCAAAAGTACTGGGTTATCATGGCAAGAGCTAACGTGCGTCGAGTATTAAGTACCTGCTTCGACTGCAGAAGGAGGCAAGCGCGTGTCGGCCAACAGAAAATGGCGAACCTCCCAGAAGATCGTGTTACACCTTGTGAACCACCATTCTCTTACACTGGGCTTCGGTCCCTTCACTGTAAAACGTGGACGAAGCGTCGTGAACAGATATGGCGTCTTGTTCACGTGTTTATCGATTAGAGCTATTCACCTTGAGGTAATACATAGCATAGATACCGACTCATTCGTCAATGCTATGAGGCGGTTCATTGCAAGGAGAGGCACGCCTAAAGTGATGCGATCAGACAATGGCGGAAACTTCGTGAGCGGCGAGAAGGAGTTGCGCCAGGCTATACGTGGTTGGAACCAGCAGCAGATCCATCAGTTTCTCTTGCAACGCGAAGTTAAGTGGGTATTCAACCCTCCCGCTGGCTCCCATCGCGGCGGGGTGTTCTATTAGTTGAAATCTAAAGGATCATCTTGATTATTTAGAAAAAAACTAGAAGATTGTGGTGGAATATAAGCTGCACAAATAAAAGTATCTTTATCTAACTGAAAAACTTTTTCTCAAGCTTAAACCATACAAATAGATAATTATCCTTAGCTAAAAACTTAACCCCTCTTCTTAGGTTAATCTTCACCAGAACAGTGATTCTTCAGTCCTGAAAAACGCCTAGCTTTGGGATGCTTAGGTCGCGTTATAGAAAAACTATAAAAAACAGAAATTTGTACGTGGTAATTATTAGGAAGCCAGGTTTCAAGAAGAATAACAAAATCGTATTTCGAAATATCCTTAATACTAGAGGTAATCAAAGATTATTGAAGTGCGTTCGATTTTTTTGTTAGAATCAAGTGTGTGATCTGACTGAGAAGAACCTGTTTTGCATATTTTGTGACCTAACGTCAACGAAAAAAATAGGCCTATAATGTTACATGCTGGATGAAACATCTTTTTTTGCATTGTACCAAGAAGTTATTATATGTCAATAAATTACTTCTGTAATATTTCAAAATGCAAAATTGCAAATCTGAGTTATTTGTTACTGCAAATGAAAAGAGGATAACATTACCCATAAAATGTTCTATTGTACTACATGGACACAGTTTAAAAATGCAATACAACAACAGTAAAATTAAACTTTAGTCTCTGAACGAAATGGCAAGTACCGTTACATCAACACAACGTTCTAAACGATACAACATACAACAGTATCTTGCCCTAATTCCGGCCGGTCCCAATTCCAGCCACTTTGTCTTTGAAACTCGATTATTCTCCGTTAAACTATAAATAAATAACAAACGACACAATCCGATAAATTATTGATTAGTTTGCTTTCGTAAACTATTGTTGTGGGCTTCCTGTCGTCTTTTTAGGCGGGAAAATCCAAGCTTTTGTAAAGGTAAGTCGAGTCTCAATTTCTCCAAGTGTGTCTTTTGACTGCACTTTGAATTAGGTAATAAAGCAACAGAAGCGTTTTCTCGAAAAGGTGGGGAATGTGAAATGTTGATTTTTGGCATAGATGAAACTCTAAAGATCACCTCGTTCTGAGAGGAAAAAATAGTCTGAACGGTTTCAAATTACGGAGTGCAACTTCAATTAAAAGTCCGCCTGTATTTTCGTTTGGTGTGCCTAATTCCGGCATGGCGGTATGGTTTCTAATTTTGGAGCCCATACTAAACTGTAAACAAGTGTTTTTATCGTGTTTATTGCCGTACTCTCGTTACACTGAGGGTCATAGAAACAGGTGGGCGTATCTGAAATTCATGACAGCCCTTCTCACCGCATTCAAAATGACAATGCGAACCATTTTGCAATATCCAAAGATGAGCGGTTGGGCGAACAAGTCAGCAGTACTAGTATACAAACTGCCGGTTCTGGCCCACATTCCTGAAATTCCTAAAATTCCATTTAACATTTGTTACATTTTTTTGCTTTTTTCATCTAATGGACTATCCTCACTTCGTTCGGCCCCTCACTTCGTTCGGGGGTCCATTAGATGAAAAAAGCAACAAAATGTAACAATGTTAAATGGAATATTAGGAATTTCAGGAATGTGGTCCAAAACACGGCAGTTTGGATTCTACTAGAGTTTATTTATTGTATTTATACATTATATTAAGAGATCGGTTTCTACCGCTTTTTTACGGATTAAAGCAGTTTTGTCGTACTATTTTTTTAAATCGTATTTTTTACATTTCAACGCCCTATTAGAGAAACGTGTTTACAAGGTATTATTTACTACTATAGTTCATTTATCGTATTTACGCATCACATTAAAGGATTGTAGTTATAGGTATTATATCAGGGCTAAGCATATATTAACATTTGTTCGAACATTTGGTTTATAGTAAATTTATCGTATTCTAACACCCTATTAGAGGAGTGTTGCTACTAGGTATTACGACAATACACGTCATAATCATTATTTACTATTATAGCCCATTCGTCATATTTCTACACCATATTAGATCAAGGTATTACATTTCAAAACCCTATTAGAGGAGTGTTGCTATTAGGTATTATAACATATATTGTCATAATCATTATTTACTACTATAGCCATTCATCATATTTCTATACCATATTAGATCAAGGTATTACATTTCACCACCCTATTAGAGGAGTGTAGCTATAAGGTATTATCATGGATAAGCACATCATCCTCGATGAACCAATCCCTAAAACGGAAAAAAGACGTTTACGACGACCAATACGTCCAGAAAAATATGTACCGCAACCAATACCCATACCACATATAAAACGTAAAGCTATACTTGCAGAATTCGACCCCACATACGCATCTTCCAAGAAAGTAAAAACAACCAACAACGTTGAGACAATCAAGGATCTCAAATTCAAAACAATCTACGATCCCGATCATATACTGACATTTGTTCGAGTACGTCCTTTAAAGAACTATTTACGTGGATGGAAGATGGATATTCCTGATGATAATCCTATGGGAGCGGATCCAGCCGTTTTCCTTGCCGGTGTACGTAAACAAACTACCGAAAAGTTTAAGGAAGAACTACGAAACCACAATACCTTTAAGGCCCAATTAGCTTTAAACATAACTTTCGTACTTGATAAACCTGATGGTTACGTATACGAGACAGCCACCTTTTATAGCACGCAATCTGTTCTGGCCAACATCGCTGGGATCCGTGAGGTAATAGTAGACGCACATGCTCAGATATACAACCAAATTGAGAAGTGGATCAGTCGTGGATCGAATTGGGTCATAGATAGAGTCAACATTCTATGGTTAAACATCGCTAAATATCAACCACTACGTGGAGGTTCATATTTACCACTACCTGAAGAAATAGCGAATAAGAAAGCTGTGATCAATGTAAACAACAAAGATGATCACTGTGCACTTTGGTCGATATGTGCAGCAATGTTTCCAGTTAATAAGCATCCTCAAAGGACATCAAAGTATCAAATAGATATGGTGAAATCCAATGGGGTGGACTCACCAACACCAATCTCACAAATACCACTTCTAGAGAAGCAAAACAACATTTCTATTAATGTATATAGATGGGACCCAAAGGAAAAGTGCTTAATCATACATCATATCTCAAAGAAGACTTTTTCGAAGTACATTCATCTACTACTAATAGAAGACACAAAGAGCGGTAAACAACACTATTGCTGGATAAAGGACTTCAACAAACTACTATTCGATCAAACAAAACATGATCATAAGCAGCACTTCTGCGAACGATGTCTACATGGATATTCCAATGAAGATCTTCTTACAAAGCACATTACAGAGTGTAATGGTATCAATAACAAAGCCATACACATTGAAATGCCTACCAATAAGAACAACAAAGTCTCATTCCAGAATATACACAAGCAGCTCAAAGTAACCTATATTATCTATGCAGATTTTGAGGCATTAACCACTAAGATCGAAGGACCTGCTCAAGACCCAAAGAAGAGCAACACGCTTAAAACAGAAGAACACATTCCTTGTGGATTTTGCTATATAGTTGTACGTTCCGATGGTTATAGCGAACCACCAGTACTATATAGAGGCAGGGATGCTATCGAACGTTTTCTACGATATATGCAAGAGGAAGAGGCGAAGATCAAAGCCCAAAAGGCTAAACCGCTATGCATGTCATGGAAAAACTATAAAGCTTATAATAACACAACAATTTGTCATATCTGTCAGAAGCCATTGGTTGGTGATAAAGTACGTGATCATTGCCACATCACAGGTGAGTTTAGAGGTGCCGCACACAATACCTGTAATCTAAAATTACGTGCTTTTCCTACCATCCCAGTCGTATTCCATAATCTTCGTGGATATGATGCTCACCTAATAATGCAATCCATATCCATAACATTAGGTAAGATATCTTGTATTCCAAACAATATGGAGAAATACATTTCATTCTCACTTGGTAACCTAAGATTCATTGATAGCTTTCAATTTCTACCATCATCTCTTAGTACATTGGTATCAAGTTCAGAATCAGACACATTTCAACAAATTGTAAAATATACATCTAATCAAGAGAAAGCCAATCTATTAACTCGTAAAGGAGTATATCCATATGAGTACATGGATTCGTGGGATAGATTTGCAGAGACTTCTCTACCACCAAAAGATGCGTTCTATAGTAAACTAACTCTAGAGGACATATCCGATGAAGATTACGAACATGCAATAAAAGTTTGGAATGTATTTGATTGTAAGACATTAGGTGATTATCATGATCTTTATCTACAAACTGATGTACTTCTTCTAGCAGATGTGTTCGAGGACTTTCGTACAACATGTATGCAAAACTATGGATTAGATCCCGCACAATATTATACGAGTCCAGGACTTTCATGGGACGCTTTATTAAAGACAACTAGAGTGAAACTCGAACTATTAACTGACTATAACATGTATCTATTCATCGAGAGAGGTCTACGTGGTGGTATATCCATGGTATCACAACGTTATGCCAAAGCAAACAACCAAAGTATACCCGATTTCGATCCAAATAAGCCATATAGCTACATACTATATCTTGATGCTAATAATCTATATGGTTGGGCAATGAGTCAATATCTACCAACAGGAGGATTTGAGTGGTATACACCAACAGAAGAACAAATAACCAATCACGCAATAGATTCAGATAAGAGTTATATCCTTGAAGTTGATCTCGAATATCGGCCTCGAGAACTTCACGATACACACAACGACTATCCACTAGCTCCCGAGAGAATTCAGGTGAATAAAGATTTGTTCTCAGAGTATCAGACCAATCTATTTGAGGAACTATATAAAGGTAATGGATCTTTGAAAGTAGAAAAACTTGTACCTAATCTATATAACAAAGAACGATATGTGCTCCACTACCGTAACCTACAATTGTATCTATCTCTTGGTATGCGTTTGATAAAGATCCATAAGGCACTACGATTTGACCAATCACCATGGATGGAACCATATATACGAATGAATACAGAGTTACGAAAACAAGCGAAGAGCATCTTCAAGCAGGATCTATACAAATTGATGAACAATAGCGTATTTGGAAAAACAATGGAGAATCTACGTAAGCGTGTAGATATCCAATTAGTGCGTGCATCAGAAGGAAACAAACTACAACGTCTATTGAATAAACCTAGTTATGCTCGATCCACAATTTTTGATGATGATCTTGCCGCGGTACATAACTACAAAAGTAAGCTATTGCTGAACCGCCCCATATATGTTGGAATGTCAATTCTAGATCTATCAAAGCATCTGATGTATGACTTCTACTACAACGAGATCAAGAAGCAATATGGGCAACGCTGTAATCTACTTTATACCGATACCGACAGTCTATTACTACACTTTAAAACTGAAGATATCTATGCAGATATGGCAATTCATAAACATCTATATGATACTAGTAACTACAGCAAAGACCATCCGCTGTATAGTATCAACAACAAGAAAGTACTTGGTAAAATGAAAGACGAATGTGGAGGTATTCCTATAGTCGAATATGTTGGACTACGATCTAAGCTCTATTCTATATTGAAAGTAGGTGGTGATGAGATTCGTAAAGCTAAAGGTACCAAGAAGGCAGTAGTGAAACATCGTATTCGTCATGATCAATATAAAGAGTGCTTGATGGATAAGAAAGTATTCAAACATGGAATGAATATGCTTCGAAGTGAAGGTCATAAGATGTACGGCATGCATATGAACAAAGTATCTCTATCACCATTCGATAGTAAGAGATGTATTTTAGCAAACGGAATAGATACAATAGCCTACGGTCATGGAGACTTTTTTCCAGATAATGAAGAAGTAGCCGATTTTATTAGCAATATAATATCGAACGCAATCGATACACTATCCTACAACCGTAAAAACGTCGTTACAGAGGATGAAGACTTAAACGACTTTATTTGCGAATTGCTTCTATCTTAGAATACCTTTTGGTGGTAGTTCTGTATCTAGTGGTACCACTTGTATCTCTTCTCGCACAAATCCTCGCTTTGGTGCATCTTTTCCTAAATAGTATAGAACTGGTTGATTCGACGATACCACATTTCGAGAAATGTAGTATGTTTGTAAACTCCATACAGGATCAGTCGCTCGTTTAGTTCCACCTTCCAATTCTCCAGATGCATAGAGATGCTTTTCTTTCAATCCAATAATTCGAGAATATGTAGGAGTCTTTATGTTTACTTGTCGTGCCTCTATAGAATTTGAAGGCTCCTTACCTGTTAGTCGAGTAACTTCATTGTTCATAGCCTTGATAACATCAGGAAGCCTCAATACCCATTCTCTACTACGTGCATCCGATCCTTCAGATGTAAGTACCATCTCTTTTGCATATTGATATCCAAATAATCTTTCAGCTATCGTTCTATTTGCTCGTTCGACAAAACTTTGTGCCCTATGATTACCAGCTTCACCTCGTTGAACTTTCGTACCACGTAGTTCTAATGTTTCAGACATACGTCCCATGAATTCTCTACCAGGATCGACTTGCAATGTTTTTGGCCATTCTAGTGGACTACGTTTGTAGATTCGTTCGAATGCTGCAGACACTTCACCACTATCTTTCGACGCTAAAGGTTCAGCCTCTTTATATCTAGAAGCTACATCGATTACCACTAAAGCATACTTATATAGTTTCCTTCCACGTCCAGGTCGATCGTGAGGTAGAAAGATCAAATCAGCTTGATGAACTTCATTAGGTTTCGATACAGTCCAATGTGGTCGTGGAATATAGCGTGGTGGTGATAGATATATTTGCCACATGGCTTGTTTCTCTAACCAACCCTTAGCTACATCTTCTGATACATTTGCAGCCACCGATAGCTTACCAATTGCAGTATGACCTTTCCAATAGCCCATAGGACCATAGAAGATATTCGCAAGTTTAGCATCCATTATATATCTATGTATTCTAACCTTTAACAAGAAGAAAAAAAGGAAAAAAAAGGAAAAAAAGGAATAAGAACTTATCTAACCAACTAGTTCTTATTCTTTTTTTTTAGTATCTCGTTGAACGTAAAAATTCTCGTTTTTTTAAAAAGCATATCGACTAATAGCGTATCCAGCGACTAGCATTCCACCACCAACATAGATAAACTCACCAGTCTTCTGATTGCTTGAGGGTTGATAGTAGTCAGATAAACGAGGTTCTTTCATTGTTTTGAGTCGTTTCAGTGCCTGACGTAACTTATCGGATTGCACAAAAGCTCGGTTGTTATCGAGTTGATTATTATGAGCATCGCGTTCAGCAACTTCCTGTTTGCGTATCCAATCGGACAGTGTTTGATGTTCTTCGATATATGCCTCCCTAGCAGCATATAATTTTTCCGTTTCCCTATCATGTCTCTCTCGTTCTATATTAGCAGTTTCGTCTTTCCCACTAAACATCTTAGCAAGCACTTGACTACCAGTAAATGCCGTTGCATTCAAAACTGCTCCGAAAATGGCCATTACGATAGCTGAAGCCATTATGTTTTGGGCTTTTGTTTCTCGAGATATTGTTTTGCATATATGCTACCAGCTATTACTGCAGTCCACTTCACGTAATTTATGATAGAAATAGAAGGATCACTAAGCATAGATTCCTTGGTAACCTTTTTTACAATCCATCCAATACCAGTAGCGATTCCCGTTATCATAGCAGCATCGGTTACTGTTTTCGTCAATTCTTTATCCATTATAACATATATCGTATAGTCTCTAGTCTTTAACTGTTACTCCATATCTGGCACCGTAGTCTTTATCGGACTTGCTGGTCGTATCGGACTAACGTTCTTAGGAGTGTCATCTCTATATCTTCTGTATTGATAGTATACACCAACTAATGCAGCACCCGTACCAATAACTGCGATAGTAGTATTGATAGACACATTTTTCGTCCAACTTTCATCTACGTTGGTTTCTTTAGATAATTCACTTTCACGCGAAATCTCTCTCTTTTGAGCCTCTCTAGCAAGTTTATTACTTAGTGCTAATGCTTTCCCAGCAGCAACACTCTTTGGATCTTTTACTTTAGTTGGTGTTGTTTTCGGTGGATTCGCAGTTATCTGATCCGTCTGTTCCTCCATCTTGATTCGATATAGTAGTTACTTGCGAAGGTTCAATAGGTGTACCAGGAATGACTATGTGATCAGCTACATGGAACAAAACACTAGCTAGAGCTACAAAATCTAACTGCTTTAAGTGCTAATAGACCAGCCGCAGTATATATCTCATTGCGGACTAGTTGGTCTTCTTGTAGATCCTTAACCAGTGCTTGTTGGTCATCTAGTGGAACTACGTATGCGACTGCGCGAGTAGCTAGACGTAGTGTACCATTTACTATAAGCATCCTGTTATTTGATAGTATGCGCCAAACAATGCAGCGCCCATACCAATAACTGCTATAGTAGATATGTTTTTAGTCCAACTTTCATCTACGTCGATTTCTTTAGATAATTCACTTTCACGTGTAATCTCTCTCTTTTGAGTCTCCGCAGTTATCTGATCCGTCTGTTCCTCCATCTCGATTTGATATAGTAGTTACTTGCGAATGTCTAATAGGAGTACTAGGAACGACTATGTGATTAGCTACATGGAACAAAGCACTAGCTAGAGCCACGAATCGACCTGCTTTAAGTGATAATAGACCAGCCACAGCAGATATCTCATTGCGGACTAAAAGGTCTTCTTGTAGATCCTTAACCAGTGCTTGTTGGTCATCTAGTGGAACTACGTATGCGACTGCGCGAGTAGCTAGACGTAGTGCACCATTTACTAAGCATCCTGTTATTTGCTTTGCTACTACGGCCTGGAATCTACTATGTAAACGTTTTACATCTTTCTCAGATAGTTTAGTTATATCTACTAGGGAGAAATTCTGTCCTAGATATTCTTTCGTTGTACCCACTACAGATAGGGTCTTGAGTGCTTCTCGACATTCTTCGATACCCTCCAATTTTGTTGGAGGACACTCATATTCCAGTTCTTTGACGTATTCATCCAGTTCTTTGACGTATTCATCCAGTTCTTTGGTGTATTCATCCATGATAATATGTTATAGGTGCGGGTAGCTCTAACATTACTACGAAAGGATGTCGCAAACAAAAACATATGCGAGCAAACTAATGAGATCGAAGTATCATTCGTAATTCATTACATTCTTGTGAGCCTCCGTAATCTTCAAATATCTTTTTACCATCTATAACTGATGCCGTATGAAATGCAATTACGATAGCTACGTTCTCACGAAAAGGTTTTATTACATATACTCGTTAATTGTTGGGATAGTACCCAAGTAGATAGTCCTATATGTCGAGCAGAGAATGCTAAATCTACTAGTTTGTCAGTTCTTCTTTTCACATCTTTCGATGCGGCACAATCATCTAGAACCAATAATGTATTGGTACCTGACCAAAAGGTTGCACAAATATTCAATGTGGTATCGATAGCATTCTGAGATGGTGATATGACATAAAAATGCGGATCTCGATTGGCAAATCCATGATATGTTTTGTTGTGGGCATACGTAGGACAAATTAATACTATATAATCGAACTTACCACGAAATGGTCCACGAAGTTGTTCTATGAGAAATGCAGTCTTTCCACAATTCGTTGGACCTACTATGAGTGAGTTGAATGGGATGTGTTCTACCAAGGAATCCATCAGTATGTTATACTATGTAAAGATCTGTTCAATATCTTAAGCTGAGCATCCGCAAGGACATAGATATGCATGTTTACATTGCTAACGATTTTGCCCGCAGTTCTATGTATACGAATATCGATATCTTTTCCACCACCAGTTTGTGCCATTCCATCACCATGAGCAGAGGAATCTTTTGCTGTACGACAATCGACTATAATAGCAAATCTATTGTTGTAAAACTTTGTTGGAGTCATAGAGGTCTCAGATGGACCAAACCATCCTTTTGCGGATTCCCAAAAATCTGGTGGTAACATACCTCCAGGAAAGAATCTATTTGGAACTCCATTTACGTCTATCTCTATCTTCGAAATATCAGGATTTACGAATGATTCGCTATCTCGTGAACCGGCGGTGGGAGGATCTACGAATAGAAAAAGTAATCCAGCAAATGATCGTCGTGGAACATTTATATTCTGAGATATCAAAGTATCTGATGCCTTAGCGATAGGTACTAACTTGAAGTGAACTGCGTGATCGTATAGGAATGCAGTACCTTTTTCATATGCGTTAAATGCATTCCTAGCTAGTGTTTCATTCTTGATTGCTTCGTATTCTAACTGGATGTTGGTAAGTTTGTACGTACCTATCTTTGTTGCATCTGATCCAACGATTATATCGATGGCGCGGGCTAGAGTTAATTCGAATGAAATAGTGTCTTCTAACGCATGTGGATATAGAACTCCATGTTGTGTAAGAATGTCAACGTCTAACGGAATTCTATATTTGGAACCATATGAAGCTAACAATGCATTCTCACCAACATCTGAAGTACCTGCATCACCGGCCTTAGATCGTAGCTTATTTGTGTTATCTGATTGGATACCTTGTTGTACTCTCGATTCTCTATCCTGCGTAGATAGATACACATCGGAATATGTTTGTAGTAGATCCGATCGAGAAATGTCTTCTACTATTTCAGCTCCCATCTTACAAACTCGACGTATAACTAAGCAACGTCCAACGTTTGCAACAACTCGATTATTAGCATGTCCACCAGACAATACGATATCACCCAATAATGCTAAACTACCAGGTACTAATACTATATCTTCTCCCATCGTTGGAACTTCCACATAGAGCGTCTCACTCGGATTGGCAGATGATGGAGTGAAAGTTTTCCTATATAGGGTTCGTTGAGCTTTGAGTGAGAGTGGCACTCTTGGTGCTTCTGTAGGAATTAACTTCGTCGATATCATGTTGAATATATCAAGATATATAGTTATGTTCAATATGGAAGGTGGTGATATTGACCCGACTGATACAACTGATGAGACTCCATTAATTCCAGATGGTGACGATGATGATGATGATTACTTGAACGAACTATTGGGTCCACCCAATGAGTGGATCTCCATGAAAACGTTAAATATTGATGCAAATGGTGATGAGATTGGTGGCGACACGGAAGAGACATCGTTCATTGAAGGTGAAACAACTTCAGCAAGTGAAGTCGCATTCAAGCTCATCGAAGATCAGACAAGAGATGCATGGTTTAAGATACGTGGTAGGTTCCCAAAAGTTAATTATGATAAATTCACGCCTTGTGTAGATGAGTATGACAATGTCTGGGTAAAGCTCAACCAGAAGAATGCTAAAGCTCATCTCCTATTCAAAACACCAAAGGAGATGGTCCTCAACGATAAACTACCAAAGACCATAAGAACTGCATTAGGACCATCAGCTGAAAAAGTTATAAAATCAAAAGAAGGTAAGATCGAAGTCCTCAAACAGAAACAGAAAGTATCTGAGACTGTCATAAAAGATATCGATTCAACAGATGCTGAAAAAACTGCAGCTCAGGAACTAATAGACATTGACGAAAAAGAGATTCAAGAAAACAAACAAGAGATCAATGAAATAGAAGAACGTATGTCATTGCGAGATAGGGTTAAAGCTATTTTCAAGAAGTATGGCGTAACGGTGCTTAGCACTCTTGCTGCATTAGGTATTACACTTGGCGTTACAGCTGTTATGATTAAAAAGGCCATTTCTAGTTTAGCTAATGGTGTTGGAAAAGGATTAAAGAAATTAGGAAAAGGATTAAAAGAAATAGGAAAAAAGTTAGGAAACATTTTACCTGGAATGATTGGATCAATTGCTAGCTTCCTATTTAAAACGGCTGGTGAGGCCATAGGATTCCTAGCTAAGAATGTTTGGTTGTTAATCGTAGCCGTAATCGTGTTCGTAGTGGAGCAATTCAAAAAACGTTAACGAAATATCATCCATGCAATTCCAGCTCCTGCAATAGATACTATCGCTAGATTGATCTCATGTTGTGGAGTAGGATTCGGTAAGATACTATGTGAAACTCGTTGTAGAACTCGTTGTGGTAATTGTTGTGGAACTTGATGTGGTAATTGTTTCTTTTGTTTCTTCCCTTCCATATCTGGTGGTGGGAATTTGGTTTCGAGAATATCTACATTAATATCGTCGTTTTTCCCCAGTTTTTGACAGTTAAACTATCTATGATGGATTCGTTAAGCTCGTTTTGAGCACCTAGAATGCAATATCCGAAAGCTTCGACAGATCGATTCAATCTACTTACTCCAGCCTCTGTCAAACCCTTACCGATTGGTGGTGTAAACCAATTGTATTGTTTTTCATTAGTCTCGTCACCCCTAATAAAGTGAATCATATTGGAATTAGCTAACTTGCCGCCCTCATCTTCGAATATATAGAATGGGTCCTTTTGTGTCCATGTGTACATGTCTGGGGCACTCGACCTTAACTCATACTCATTCTTATTGCCGTACCTGGGGAAGTAAACAAATATGTCACCTAATCCTTTATTACGACCTCCACGCCATCGAAAGTCTGGCGTTTGAGATAAACCAAATTCGGTGCATAACGTCTCAAGAGCATTTTTGCTATAGAGGTTATCCATTTGCTTGAAAACAGAGTCATTAGGTAGAGGAATTCCATGAGTACCACCAAGTTCATGAAGAATTCTTCGTATTGTGAAATAAACGTGAAATCGTAAGAACCCTTGAATAATTGGTGGATATGTTTTGAAAATGGGATCGAATAACGACACTCCACATCCAGAAGTTGCACACCACGTTGCGAAATTCAATTGTTGAGGCCAATATTTGAAATCTGGACCCGATAACCAATGATGAGACTCTTTTGCTGTCACATGCTTTATGGTGGTCTCTTTGAATATGTTATGAAAGACCGCATTGAACTTTTTTGTTGGTGTGATATATATCCATAGATTAATGAGATCGATATCTTGTGCTTTTTCGCGAAAAGGAACTGCTGCGATGGGATATTTCACACTTTTATCTAGTGTTAATGTATGTGGAAAACCATCATGCACATCCCACAATGCATTGTCGATGCGTTCTTGAATAGTAGCAGGTAGTTTGGAGAAATCATCGCCATAAACCACATAACCATGATTCCCATCTCGAAACCAAATACTAGTCGAATACGTCACCAGCAATATGAGACATTTGAGCCGCAGTCAGCGCCGTTGCATTTCGTGACGCGTAACACAAGTCGTGTACTGTCGGGATCGGTTAGGAACCGGTTTCCATACGATATTTTAAACAGTATATCTACAGCTGATTGTTTGAGTCTCGAAAGAAAAAGCGAAGATCCAGCTGTGGAGTTTTTGAAGCAAAAAGACTGATAGCATGTCGAAACAAATTCAAAGATTTATTTACAAAACCAAGCAGGCACCGGCTCAATTCCTGGTATCGGAGAGGACCTGGAAACTAATTTACATCCCACAATACAGTGCATGGCTAAAGAAAATGGCGGAGAAATCGAACGAGAACTCCGAGAAAGTCTGTACGCGATTCATTATTTTCTCCCTTATTGTTGACTTCGAGGCCCTTTAAAAATGGCAAAAGGAGGCTCATGAACTGTACTTGAAGTGTGCTGTCTTTAACTGCAAAAGGAACCACTTTGGAGCGACTATTTAAAGGATATTTTCGGTTAAACTTGTTCAAAACAAAGTATACTACAGCAATCGAGGAGGCCCAAGTTGTGATTATGAACTGTGTGTACGGTAGGCTGGCCTATATTATTGCATTTTTGACAATTTTAGTGCATTTGTATGTAATGAAATGGACTCCTCACTGGAGTTTTCAACTTATTGGGGAACCACTTTATCGCAAGAAGATTCGTCAGAGTATACAACAGAAAGAACGGTCTTATTCATGTATTTTAGAATCGAGCGAGCCAAACTGCATTGAATCACTCTTTGAAAATAAATCGCAGATTTTTATTTTACCGTCATACATTTACTGTAATATTATAGCCGCCATTTTGAAAGATTTTCGACGTTCATTGAGCATGCGCGACGCCATTTTGTCCCATATTGCTGGCAACGTTTACCAGGGCCGTCTATATCCGTTGATACATAGAACTGATGAAAATCTGCATGTGGGTATCTTTTCTTGAACTTCGCTAATAGATCGGCATTCAATGATGCGACCTTTTTATCTTCCTCAGCTATTCTCTCTCTATCTCTACTAGCTATTCTCTCAGCCTTTGACCGTAAATTAGCATTCTGTGTTGGGGTCTCATCATCTCTCTCGTCGTCTCCACCCTCATAATGATAGCTGAAATTACCTCCGTGCCTCCTCATATTAAAGCTAAATATGTATGTAGTGTATACCTTTAATACATAATGGTTATCTTAAATGTCACATGTCCTACGGCTGACCATACGGTCTACTTCGATAACCCTATTCTTATCAATAATATTTCGCTAATCGAGGTCACTTTTGAGAACAGTTGGTGGAACCTAGCAAAGAAAGCTTCATTCTGGTGGAATACCCCAGGTATGGTGAGATTCCCATACTCTATCGCTAAGGGGTATCATGATATAGCTAGCATCAAACAAGCTTTAGCACCCGCAATCGATGCTGGCATTATTAAATTAATACCTAATCAGGCTTTAACTCTAAAGGTTATTAAGCCACTAATTTTAAGTAAAAATCTTTGTACGCTGTTGGGGTTTGAAGGAGATGAACAGGGCCCAGATTATATAATGCTCGAAGCGCGCAACCACGAACTGATGTTTAATAACATCTACACAGTATATGTCCACTGTGATGTGGTGGATTCTAGTTTCTCAATTCTCGATGGAAAGCAATCACATGTGCTGAGTAGCTTTGAGATCCGAGGCGGAATATCTATGAAAACTACTTACTCTACGTTTGTCATTATACCCATACGAGCCCTAGGGACAACAAGAAATAGTCTTCGCCTGACACTTCGTGATGAGAAAGGAAATATCGTAGACTTCCGTGGTCGACCTATACGTTACGTATTGAAGATTGAGTAAATCATACATATATAGCATATACGTATGATGGACGGCGATTCAATTCAACCACTTTTTCCATCAGCACCAAATCTCTATCCATCGCTTGCTAGTGGCACTGGAAAGAATTTTCGCCTGCAAACAATCCGAGATACGCTTTCGGATATCGAAATTCAAGAAAAACACTATGAAGGCGTGCGTAAGAAATATGCGCGTTCTCAAGGAATAGTTCATGGTATCGCAGTGGTAACAGGAGGTCTATCTGTGATTTTATCTGGATCTGGATTGGGAGTAGCTTTAACAGGTTTTGGAATAGTGATTGGTCTACCACTTGGTGTTATTGGTGGCTTATGTGGATTAATTTCAGCATCTACGACCATTGGAGCTAAAAAAATAGGAATAAAAGTATCTAAGCATGAGAAAACCACTATGTTGGCAAAAGCGAAAATTAATACGATTCGTGATCTAGTATCGAAAGCCTTACGCGATGAAAATATATCTGATTCTGAATACAGTCTAATCCTAGCTGAAGCAGATAAGTACGAGATTATGAGGTCTGAAATTCGTCACGAGACTTTGGGTGGTGAAAAAAACGTGGAACAGATTCGAATGGAACTCAAACAAGAAGTGCAAAAGGAAATGAGAGAAAAACTTGGCAGTCTAGTGGGATAAGAATCGAATGTGGCTCTTATTTTCACTTTACGAAATCAAACCCTATCACTAGTTAGACCGTGTTTTTTGTAGATGGGCTCAAAGTAGGAATGGTAAGCAATCAACTCCTTGACAAAACGTATGATCGAACCCTTATGCGTACCACATCGTTTAACAACATCGGTAAGAGATATATAAGATCCCGAACGACGTAGTACCTCGTAACTTGCTCCAATAACTTTAGTTCTAAGTATGGAACTGGTACCTATATTGCTTCCTATTGCCATACTAACAATCTCATAGACTATTTGTTGAATATTCTTAGGTACTCCTTTGGGGTTTATTTTAATGAAAGTCGTTGTAATGTAAGGAGTTATGCGATCGGAATTTAAATCTATATCGATCTTATCGTCATCATGTAGAGAACGTATAAATTCATTTCCGCGACATATGCATTCGTTGTTTAGTTGCATAAAATTAGTGACCTCACCTTTAGATCGAACGGACCCACATTGTATACATGCATGATAAAGAAGAGCGGCTAAAATAGTTCTCTTAGCATAGCTACGTTTGACACAAACTTTCTGTACTTGAATAAATGCATCGGCTACGATTACTAATACATTTATGGGAAACGAGAGGGAATAATTTTGGTTATAAATAGTGTTGTATGCCTGTAGTTCTCGCATGATCGTACGTCGTTGCAATTCTTTGTTATCACTTTGTTTTGGGATTGAGCGGTCTAGATCATGTCGATACAGAAAGCTATCCGGACCTACTATACGCAACCGAGTAGCAACATTGATAGGTGTTTCTTCGTATTAGTCGATCTCAGAAACAAGACCACAAGTGGAACATATGAATTCTGTTCCTTGATTTTCCATCGGACATAGACATTCGGGACATGTTCCACCAGTGTTAATACGTAGGCTCGTACAAATTCCTGAACCAAGTAATCTAATAAGCTCGTCCATACTAGTTGTATACCATATGCCTGTCAATTGTTTAATTGGTTGTTGAAAAAAAAAAAGAATGAAGAGAGGTTGCGTAACAATTTCTCTTCATTCTTTTTTTCTTTTTTCGTATTGTGATTTCTACTTATCCTCCGATTCTACCACATGTAGATCCTCCAATATCTTATCGAGTTCGCAAATGTCCACCACACTATTTGGATCATTAGCTTGGAGTTTTGCCTCTTGTTTCTCAGATTCAATCAACGACTTAGCGCGTTCCATATCGATGCGCTTCTTCTCGTTAGCGAGACTGAGTTGGATTGTGCCACATTTCGAACAAAGCCCATAATCCGTACGACACCCTCTACCACACCTCGAACATGGAACGAATATGGCACCCCCTCTTTGTATCTGGAAGTTATGTTGAGAACAATACTCCGATATCTTTGAGCACTTCCTTATACATTTACTGTTCTTTCCTCGCATCAACCAATCGCAAGTTATTATCTCAGTCATCGTGTGATATACCTATATATGTTATGTGTCTAATTGGTATCTTAGTTGTGACGTCTACGTTGAAGTTCTTCAATCATACGCACTTGTCTAATCTGTGTGGCATTAATACGTACTAAGATAACAGCATACGTTAATATCGAGAAATAGAGAATATACGTTAGCAAACCTTTAGTATGGTGTAGAAATATGATGAATGGACTATAATAGTAAATAAACCTTATAAACACGTTTCTCTAATAGGGCGTTGAAATGTAAAAATATGATTAAAAAATAGTACAACAAAACTGCTCTAATCCGGAAAAAAGCGGTAGAAACCGATCTCTTAATATAATGTATAAATACAATAAAAAACTCTAGTAGAATCCAAACTGCCGTGTTTTGGACCACATTCCTGAAATTCCTAAAATTCCATTTAACATTGTTACATTTTGTTGCTTTTTTCATCTAATGGACTATCCTCACTTCGTTCGGGGGTCCATTAGATGAAAAAAGCAACGAAATGTAACAAATGTTAAATGGAATTTTAGGAATTTCAGGAATGTGGACCAGAACCGGCAGTTTGTATACTACTGCAGTTGTCATCGTGGGCGCAGTTGTCATCGTGGGCGCAGTTGTCATCGTGGGCGCAGTTGTCATCGTGGGCGCAGTTGTCATCGTGACCGCAGTTGTTGTAATACAGGGATCCTGATTCATATTTTTTCATCTCTAATACCTTGACAAGCAGCCACAGGAGTTTCCAGTTGAAATATGCCGAGAAAATATCGCTAAAACTTCAAGTACACATCTTTATTCTTATCGGCCGGAATTAGGGCAACCCTACCGGAATTAGGGCAACAATTTTTTTTTTTTTTTAGAAATAACTTGGTTAAATCGTGAAGAAAAACGAATCAAAACTTTACAATAGGGTTAATGAAGGAATAAGCTAATCTCGTGGGAAATGTTCTGATCGATGCTTTTATTCTGAGGTAAGTTATAATGATAAAAGCAAAAACTGGCCGGAATTAGGACAACATACTGTATGCTCTGAACAAGTGTAGCTATTGTAAAATAATAGATATATTTGTAAAATACAGGTGTAAACGATTTATGGAATTGACCCCAAGCTACACAAATCAAGTAGTTAAGTGTAGATAACGAGGCAGAGTATCTCAAATCATTTTTCTTGCTCATAGAAGGCTTCAAATAACACAACAATAACGATCCAATACATTATAGTTTTAGTCCAGTCAAATTACGGTTCGACCCTAAACAAATTGCAACACAAGGTTTTTCGACGGATTCAGACTGAGAATGATCTCCTTTATAACAGAAAAAAAGTCCCAAAAAATCGGAGTTCGGGAAAGCACCGAAAAACGGTAGCGAAAATTCCCATACAAGGCTTGTATGGAAAACCACAGGGTACCCAAATCTTGTAAAAATGGATATTTTGTAAAAGCGAAATAAACGAAGGCTATGAAATAAATAATGACCAGAATTGTTAAACAGCATAAAGTTTAATCAGTGGTTCATGTGTTTTAGCAAGACTTACAGTATTTATAGTCTCAACTAGTATCCAATTTACAATTTCGTCTCTGAAAGCTTTGTGGCCAACAATGTCACTTGAGGGTAGTACGCTCTCATAAAACAGAAATACTACTACTTGAATCAGAATTTCTACACTTATTGTAAGTTCTATTCTTATACAAAAAATTGCCCCGCTGTTGACAAAATTGTGCTAAGTCAGTGGCCATCCTCAAGGGGATCAAACCGCGAGCCTCGATTGGTAATAACCATAAAACTATTCCTAGGTTATTCCTTCATATTCCGACATGAAAGTCATTCCGTTTCTTCGTCAAAGATGGGCGCGGGTGAGTTAGTGCATCCAGATCCTTTACATTGGCCGCAAGCAGGCGTGCACTCTAGATTATTCTTGCGGCAGGAGCATCGAAGACTGCTGCAGTCCTGGCTGCAGTTGCACCGCACTATCTTAAGAATAGACTGTGGTGCCGGTGGCAGATCGGTCATGATTGGTGCTAGGTGGTCTTGATTCAGCCTCCATCCCCACTGTTCGTATCGCATAGCTTCAGCGCTACCTTTCCACTCTCTGATTTGGAGATAGACTCTGAGACTGTGGTACTTAGCCGCCGAGGAGGAAGGGGGCAGACTCTGTTGCTGGATATATGTTGTTTTGCTTGCCAGCTTCTCCAGGTAGCGCTGGTATCTGAGCTGATCGAGCTTCTGCTCAGGGTTACCCCCGTAAATGGGCACAAGTGCATTTTCTCCTGCCTTTGTTATCTCTTCTGCTGCCGGTGTCGTTGTGTCGAAGACCTGGGCCTGCTGACGGAAGTGTGCCGAGTTAATGAATTTCGTCAAGGACTTGCCCTTCCCTATGCCATACACGCTAGACGTTGTGTCGCATCCTAGTAGGGCATGAATAAATAGCATGTGGTGGCACACTACTTCTCCCAACTGCTCCTTGACGTCCTTCATGCTCCAGACTCGCCTTCGCGTTGAGTTTGGCTTCGGTTCTGGCCTTAGATACAGGTTTTGTCCATCTAGGCGCACATAATGACACAGGAGCACTAACAGGTCCGTGTCGTCTCCTACAAGGACCGTCTCCTCTCTCATCGCCAACTCCACGGCGCTCTTGACTATTAGGACGTCAGCGTCGCTATTGGCGTGACGGGTCTGGCAGCCGCTATTCTTCAAGGAATCACTCAGCATGTGGACGAACTTTTGCTTGTTACTCTTAATTGCAAGGAAGAGATCCTTCATGGGAATCTTCATGGCATCGGTAAACGTCACAGTCGCGCCGACTTTCCCTGCGCTTCGTCTCTCCTGTGTCATGGCCTTTGTGGATACGCCGTCGTACCCGTCAAACACGATTAGTGCCCTCCCATACTTTCTTGAGACATAGTTGCAGTACATTCCACAAACCTCTTTGAAGGTCGTTTCCTGCGGCCAGGCTACGCGATGAACAAGCGCCCCTCCGTCCAATACATACTTCACATCTCCATTTGGCTCTTTCTTGGCGTCCGCGCTCAACTTTAACCATATAGCATCAGCAAGAGCGGGTTTTTTACGCTTCCTCAGCATCAGAGTGGAATCAACCAGGGCTGTCGGATAGCTACACAGCTCGTAGCTAAATAGTGACTCTAGTTCCTCTGGTGTACTGGCTATTATGAGACGCTGGAACAATAGTTGTGGATCTACTTGTACTTGTTCGTTGTCTATTCGGACCGCAGGCTTTGATGCCATGGTAACCGACTGAGCCGCCCGCTTGAACGTGTACTCTTTGGTTGTCTTTCCAATCATAGATGATAAGATCTTTTCTCCAGTGGCTTTAGCTGTATCCACATTAACAGCGGTATCCGCGTTGACGCCTGTTATAATATTTCTCAGTGTGGGATCTTGCGAAAACGGAGCTCTTTCTGTGAGAACTGCGAGAACATTAAGAGTGTCCTTCATGTCGCGCTCCTGCCTTGCATTAGTCATGTCTTTATTCTGCTCTCCTGAATCGTACAGTACGCCAGTCAGCTCCTGCATCGATCGGTTCGTTTCCGCACAGGCTGGCATCGCAAGCAGCCAGGTCAAGCGATGTTGCTCGGTCATTCCCCGCCCCCTTGTAAGTCCACCGCTAGTCTTAAGGCTGCGCACGAGGACTTGCTCAATCGCGAGATCCGTGGATAAGCCCGCCCAGTAGCGATCGCTGCGCCTTATCACATGAAAACCAGATACGAACTCACGATGCACCTGTGGGTATTTTTCGGGGAGCTGGCTCATGGACTCCAGATATAGATGCGCGCATTTGACGTACAGGTTATGGCCCGAGGCCGCCAAATAGGGCAACATCTCTGAAACTGCTTGCAGGTGTAGCTGCCAGTTTGCAGTTCGCTCGGCTTTGATGGCTCGCCTTAGGATGTCAATCATGGTCATGTACTGTAACCAAAGCGCTGCTGTCCGGCTACTCTGTCGCATCGACGTTGTTCTTTTCCTGCGCGTGAAAATCGTGCAGAATAGCCGCGGCCGTCTTTCCAAACGTGACGACATTTGCTTTTCCATCGGTGAATGTTATCATTAGCTCATTGCCAAAATATTTCTGGAGACATGTTTTCATGTAAGGCTGACTATACGCCACGCTTTCGGAGTCCTGTAAGTATTCCTCCATTTTTCCTATGAGATCTGTGACAGTTATCTGGTCGTCAGCGTTTTTCCGTAAGAAATCCGTCACTTTCAAGAATGCCGCATTTTGGTATTCGTCCTGGGGACGACCTTTCTTGTTTCATTTTTGCTCGGGTTGATCTTCAGTGACATATGATGCCGGGACCTGTTTTTTCGTGCGAAAATTCGAGCTGCAGGGTCTATGATATACTGCTTCAGCAGCAGGTAGATCATGAACATGTAGTATTCTAGCCTTAACTATTTCCGCCCATGTATCGCCTCTCTCATTGCAAATCCGCAAAATGGTCTCTTTAGTTCCAAGGGTGTAAACCTCACACGCCTCTGAAGATGTCGAATCTACTCCGGTACCACAAAAATAACAGTCGGTCTTGAAATCAAAGGCCTGTTCTGCGCTTCTTCTACGTGCACTGTGACTTGATGTTTGAGAGCCTTTGTTATCTTGTTTTTTGGTGATTTTAGATATATTACTGGGATGGCAGTAATCGCGACGGCAATCTTTGTGCACTTGTTGGCCGGGAAAAACGCGAATGGTATCATTACGCTCGATACTAGCTTGATTTATCCCATCACTTCCTTTATCACGAATAGTCGAAAGGTCGCGCTTCAGACTTGTTTCCCCACAAATAGCGCAAACAGACTCCTCATCCATATATGAAACCTGAATATAATAAACGGGGAAAGACTGTGAAAATAATGTTTGTAATTCGATACCCTTAATAAATGTACAAATCCGCTAGCCGATAATCGGACTCAAAATGACTGAACTAAAACAAGTGAATACTGACAGGAGTATTTGCATGCGTTTAGAGACATCTAAAATACTATTTTGAGCCAAAGCAGTAGCTCAGAGCTAAACTAAATTCTTTATTTGGAGCTTTGCTCTGAAGCATGAAATATTATAACTAAGTACAGTAAACCAATCAAACTAATCAGGCCGAAATCGAACAACCTACGTTTTCCCACAGATTGCTTAAACTTTATATGGGATTCTAAAACCAGGTCGCCAGTCTTAATTATAACAATATTAACAATCAACTTACCTGAAATGACTTTGTATTTCTTTCTCCTAAATCCACATTTCACAGGAAAGAATATTCTAAAGTTTGGATATGTTGTCGATGCCCGAGCCAGACGAGACAGAAACACACAACTTCACAGGCGTGCATGAAATGGACAATTTCGCGCGCTTGAAAACACAATTAGAAACTCACAGGACAAGCGGACAGAAATATTCTAATTGAAAATAAAAGGGAATTAAGGTCTGTCTTTCCCCATCGAAGTAGATATTATAAGATAAAAGCTGATGAGATGTATTTATTTTCCGTAATTACAAAGTTAAAAAAAGAAAACGGCAACGGTCTAAGTTGTCGTTACAGGACTTTTTCTTTCGACTTTTATTACATTCAAGAAGACTGTAAATGAAGCCATATTCAGTGATATTTATATATGAAATTCTTACTCTATGTTAGATCTCTACTTTACATTGGTCTGGTTTTAATTTTCGTTAAACTTCTAGCTAATTTCGGCTATTTTACTCAAGCCTTGACCACAGCCTCGTTTCCATGCTGGATTTTTTGAGAAGTAGATAGCTCTAAATGAATCGCATTTTAAAGCATTTTCTCCAACTTCGATTTTTTGGGACTTTTGATATGTTATAGATGGATAAATTATGAGTAGGAAACCGTTGAGAAACCTTGTGTTGCAATTTGTTTAGGGTTGAGCCCTTTTTCGCCGTAATTTGACTGGACTATTTGTGACCACATTGGGTAAGATTGTTTGCCGTTCAGCACATCGAATGAGTGGACTTGATTCGGCCGGAGAACGGCTTTCCTAAGTGCTCTAAACATAGTACACAGTTTACTCATGCTTTGATGAAATGTTCCTACGATTTTCTTAAGTAACATTGTGTTTGAGCGGCAAAATACTTACCGCGGAAAGGAATCTGGTTCCCTCACAAGCTCTCCCGTAGCACGTGCAAAGATCGAGAAACTTCTTCGCTTGCAAATTCACGCCGACATCACGTGACACAGGGAACCCAACGCTTACGAAATTTGCGTGCATAAAAACGAGGCAAAAGTTGACACAAGATTCGTGCATCTCGACAGCTTCCCGCTTGTGGTATAACGTGAACCAACGTGACCACAGGGAGACCAACGCAAGATTAGGATGCGTTTTCCTTCGTCGAACGCAACTTCAACGTCGCAACTTCAACGTCCAACTTTCCAAGAAGGCCCTCTACATTAAATGAGCAGAACACCAACTGTGTCTTCATTGTTTCCTCAGTAGTTCCTTTAGAACTGTACGTCACACATAATGACCACCACGAACCGTATACTGATATTAAATTAAGACTCAGCTATTCGATCTGAAATACAAATTCAAGCAGTACATTTCTTATTTCGTAACATACGTGTTTGACTCTAACATACTAACTTCGATTGATCACACATAGTATTATCTCATAATTACTTACTTCTGTGGCGGGTCATAAATGATTATTCCGTTTCTTCTTGCAGGTTAGCTCACTGGTTAGCGTACTTGAATTTTCACGTCCTTTCTCAAAACTGATTTTCTGACTAAACAGAAATTCGATCATACAAGCCTTTTCCTAATCAAACTGTCAATCAATGTTCTAAATCACTACTAACTAAATCAACATTCTATATTTAACAGTCACGTCAATATTATTAACGAAACATTCTCCGCCCCGATAAGGGCGTAGTCCTTATCTCTCTGACTCAGTCGTAACCTTCAGCACGATGTCACCAATTAGTAGGCTACTTGTGGCCAGCTTGTAGTTTTAGACACTGGAATAAAGTTGTTGATTGATTGATAGATGACCGCAATCTTGGTGACTGGGCGGTTGTACTCTCCTGATGTCGTCTTCACTTTGACGTTCCTAACCCGTCCGTCTGGTCCTGGGAACACTTCTATCACTCTGCCGACGGTCCATTTACCTGCTTGGTTGTCCGAGACTGTGACGATGTCATCAATATACCATTTTCTCAAGTATGCGCACGCAACAGGCTTGACGGGCCGGTAAATACTTCACGTGGGAATCACGTAGTGGTTTCCTATAACCCTCCCTATTATTTCAACCAATACTAAATCCAAGCTTTTTTGCTCTGACGAAGGGCTAACGCTCGAAACGTCAGCTGCTACTCGCTTTCCACGGCGGTTAGCATACCTCAATCGACTTTAGTTGATTACATACCAGTCTAAATCCAAGCTGCCTACATGAAGTATTTTTTGGCGGGCCGTGAGTTTTGTTAGCTTTTGTTAGACTCGTTCTGATGCGACAGCCTTTGTTATTCAAATTATCGGCTATTGTTCAAAAATTGGCGGCTATTGTTCAAAAAGCGATTTGTCGGGCCAATATTGCGTGCGCTTACCTGAGAAAATGGTCTATTTGCATGTTGCGCTGCTTTGCGTGGCACTTCTTCCTCCCGTTACGTGGTCCTTCTCGTCTTTCTTGAGCACACTTTCTTAAAGCGCTACTAACCCCTTTTGCGATTTATATACATACAAATCTTTGAAAGGTTTTGAGTACTTCTGCGATGAAATGTTTGGCTTACAGAGAATACTCTATGTTCTAGGCGTGTTTGAAATGGTGAAAATTTGACCTTTCCTGACCCATGACCGCGTAAGAAAAAGACCGGGTCGATTCTTGATCTTACGTCATCTAATTCATTCGACTTTGCAATAATTTGAATAAATATTTAGCATTTTGTCTAAAATAACTGTTTTCTTTACTAACAACTCTCAGACTGTGTATATTCTCTATATATCGATGTTGCTGTGATAGAAAGGCGCCATGGAGAATAATGAATTAATAAGATCAAGAATCGACCCAGTCTTTTTCTTACGCGGTCATGGCTCAGGAAAGGTCAAATTTTCACTATTTCAAACACGCCTAGAACATAGAGTATTCTCTGTAAGCCAAAAATTTCTTCGCAGAAGTACTCAAAACCTTTCAAAGATTTATATGTATAAAAATTGCAAAAGGGGTTAGGTGCACTTTAAGCGTAAGTTCTCAGCCAGCCTTCTCATGCGTGCAGTGACTCGGATCAGGTTTCTCCAGGTGGAGAACGTCTTAGGATCGATTGCTTCTTCAGCAGTCGTTACCTGACAAACGATCTTCACTTGACGACATTCCATATGCTCTTCTTGAGGCGGTGGCGCTGTTTCCTTGTGGCCAGAGTTCTTCTGGAAATCGCAAAAACTCCGGTCCGTCATTCCATCGTCCGTTCAGCTCTTGTACGCGTATTCCTCTGGACACATCGTCTGCCACATTTAACTCTCCGGGGATATGCTTCCACTGGCTCAGGTCCGAGTTACCTTGAATTTCTCCAATTCGCGAGGAGACAAATGGCTTGTAACTACGTGACAGGCTCTGTATCCAGGCAAGGGTGATCATGCTATCTGTAAAATAATGAACGGCTTTAAACTGTATTCTGGACTCTTCTTGTGTGGTCTTAGCCAGGCGAGATGCCATAACTGCACCCTGCAACTCCAGACGCGGAATAGTTAGCTGCTTCAGGGGTGCTACTCGTGATTTGACTGCAACTAGCTTGGCCTCAAGAGTGTCATCGTTCTTTCTCTTAAGAATGTATGCGCATGCTCCGAATGCGTCTTGAGAGGCGTCTGAGAATACGCACAGTGTTCGAGGTTCTGTGACGTTAGGAGTGGAGAGAAGGTGACGTAGAAAGGTGTCGCTGTTGAGTTCCTTCATTTCCTTGAATAGCTCGATCCACTTGTCCCGGATTGCTGATGGTAATTCCTCATCCCAATCGACTCAGATCTGCCAAAGCTCTTGCATTCCAATCTTAGCTCTTATAATAAACGCGGCGGCGAACCCAATAGGATCATATATTCGTGCGACTTGACTCAATAGTATTCTTTTCGTTAATTTCACATCTGCCTGACTTGAATCATCTGCTGTGATGAGCTTCAGCAAATCAGATTCGACCTTGAAGGACAACTTATCTGTTTTGTTATTCCATATTATCTCCAATACTTTCTCCTCAACTTCCCTTTGAAACATCGTCATCTCTTCCGCGTCCTCGTTTACTTCTGTCAGCGTTCTGTTGGAGGTCCAAACTTTTACTTTAAAGCCCCCCTTCTCTAGAATGCTGTCAAGATCTTCAGTTAGCTTTCGTTCCTCCTCTACCGTATCCACAGAGTTGCAGATGTAATCCATGTAGACATTCTTGGTTAGGACTTGAGCCGATTCTGGGTGCACGCTCTTGCTTTCTTGCGCCGTTTTTCTTAGTGCTATTTGTGCCATTGCTGGGGCAGGCTTGTCGCCAAAGTTGAGTGCTGTCTTGACATAAGTAGCTGGTTCTCGATGTGTGTCTAAGTTCCTCTATAGGAACCGGTGGACGTGTTGGTCTGGCTCCGGTATTGAGATTCGGTGGTACATCATGAGTTTTTGAAATACATGTTGATGTACCAAATGACCTGATACAGTTAAACTACTTGATCATGAACTGTTAGAATCAATGGGAATGGAACAACACGTGAATCTACCTACTCATGTACTAGGCCACACACTTGACCTAGTTACTTACACGCCAATCTGATGCCCTTGTCACTGACTGGTTTGCCTAAAGTTGGTCGTCTTGTATCTGACCATTTTTCTGTTTTGTGTGAACTTAAAATGCCTAAACCATCACTCACCATTAAACAATGTACTTACAGGAAACTTAAAACAGTTGATATACAATCGCTGAAGGCTGATCTCGCCACTTCTGATTTATGTCAAGACCTCCAACGATCTTGATGTGCTAGTAAAGTACTACAACACCACTCTAACTCAGTAACCTGTTGGAGCACCATATTCCTCTCAAGACCAAGTCAGTGACTGTTAGACCACGCGTGCCCTGGTTTAACGATGGTATTAAGATGGCTAAGAGATCAAGAAGACGGGCTGAGAGAAAATGGAGGAAAACGAAATCCCCATTGGACTATGCTCAATATAGAGCATAGTCCGCGTAATTTACTTGATGAATAATGCAAGGCGTGAATTCTATACGAACTTTATTGCTGAAAAATAGCTGTGATCAAGGCAAATTGTTCAAAGCTACAAAACACCTGTTAAAGCAGAACACTACATGATGTACGCTAACCTCCTCATGATGATGAATATGTGCTCGCTAACGACATGGGACATTTCTTCGTTCAAAACATCGTTGATATACAGAACAAACTTGACTGTGCTGATCTAGGTAATACAGAACCTGTTAATACAGAACCTGTGAGGAAACCCGGCAACCGTGATCCCACCCTTAATGTTATCACGTCATTTGATGAGTTTAAACCACTGACGGAAGAGGACACGAGAAAACTTATCATGATGTCGACCAAGAAGTCGTGTGCGCTGGATCCAATGCCAATTCCTCTAGTCATTGACTACATTGACGTACTGTTGCCCGTCTTGACTAAAATGATTAATATCTCTCTGGATACCACATTATTTTTTTCTTTCAAGCCGGACTCAGCTGCTAATCAGGAGAACGCTATTTCTGTCATAGAAAACTGCATAAAGGACATTCGCCAATGGATGCTTGTCGACCGGCTAATGCTGAACGATGACAAGACTGAATTTTTGATTGTAGGCACTAGGCAACAATTAGCTAAAGTAAACATTGAACATATAACTGTCGGAAATTGTAATATTGCACCCGTTCCAGTTGCCAGAAATTTAGGTTCTTGGTTCGACTCTAAGTTGTCCATGAACACCAATATTAATAAGGTATGCAATTCTTCATTTTCCATTTACACAACATTAGACGCATTAGGAAGTATTTGTCCACTGAATCTACCAAGCTTTTAGTACATGCCTTTGTCACAAGCTGTATCGATTACTGCCTTTTAAACGGATTATCGCAGACACAACTAATTAAGTTACAGAGAGTACAAAATACTGCTGCTCGTCGATTCGACCATATAACACCTGTGTTATATCAGCTACATTGGATTCCAGTTAAGTTTAGAATTATCTTTAAATTATTACTTATTACTTTTAAGGCATTGCATGGTCTGTCACCTATATATATTAATGATCTAATTAAGATTAAAAGTAAGTCTAGATATTGTCTTCGTTCTAATACTGAATTGTTACTAGAACCACCTTATGTGATAACTAAGCCTACACTTGGCGATATAGCCTTTGCATCAGCTGCTCCTAAACTAGCTAGTACTGTGGAACGATCTACCGAACTCTATACGCGAAATGAACAGTCTCGATTCTTTTAAACCTTCAATTAAGACTTTTAATATCTCTTTAAGAAAGCATTTAACTGTAATTTATTTTAACATATATATATTTTTAAATATTAGAATGTATAATTTTTACTCATTTTTAGTATTTTATTAGTAAAATTAGTATTAACATTAGTATGGATTTTTAACATTATATTATTTAGGCTAAGCTACATGTATATATAAGTTATTTACATGTCATGTAATGCGCAAGTGATCATATACACATGAAACCTGCGCAATATAAGTCAATACATTATTATTATTCCCTCTCTACTTGGCTTAATTTGTCGGCTTCACCTCGACCCGGCCCATGGTCTCAGTTTTCCAGAAGTCTGAAAGGTCCACGGGCATGGCATATTTAACATGTAATATGCTGCTAGCTGGCTGTACGTCTCCTGGCGAACCCCCAGACACTACCCATCCCAGCGGCGTTTGTCTGGCCAGTGTGCATAGTCGCGTGATCTATGTCGATGAGAAGATCAACCTGTCCTTTACCCCGGCGGTTTTTCTCGTTTGTCAAGCCCAGAAGCTCGGTAAATTGTGACGTTTGGACTGCAGCAATTTCTTCACTTTATGCTAGGAATTCCGATAACCTTTATCGAGTATGTCTTACTGTTGTCCAGGGAGGCGATTGGTACTCGGTACTCTTTCGTCTTCATAGTTTCCTCTTCACCACCGACCTTCGTTATGGTCACAGATGTGTCCTTCTCTTTAAGCCCTAGTATAGCAGCTGTACCCACAGGCAGCCCAAGCTCTATTTTTGTGTCATTATTGCGAGATTTTGCAGAAATTAATAAAATATAAGAAATCTCAGTTTTGATAAAGATCTGTAATTCCTATGGGACATACATGGTCATTTCAAGTTCCATAATTAGAATAACACAGAATCATATAACAATAATGTGCATTCCAATTATTGTTTCATTTCACAAGTACGATAACATTTTCGCGTCCGATCTTTATGGTCATTTATTTTATTTTTGACACATTTTCTATTGTTATTCGATAACCTTTATTTCACTAAGATCCCAGTTAATTTCAATATATTTCTCATTAGATATTGAAGGGCTTTTTTTAGGACTTTATATGAATGTGCATTGTTCAGCTTTATACAAAGGGGAACGAACCAGAGGAGACGGCTGAAATTCAGGCTACGGAAGTTGATGTCATACACTCAACGCTCGCCTTCACAATACAACGCCTTGGGGCCCGCATATTTAAAACGTCTTCACGAAAGTGATTTATCTTTGCGAGGTTGGCTACTTTTTTATGCACACTATTTCGCGCGACGTGGTTGTCGTGTTAAGTGTATGACATCACTTCCGCTGAATAATGAAAACAGCTTCCAGATTTTACCAGTAAACTGTCCTAAATTTTTGTGGTTTAACTTGCCCATTTGGAAATATTTGTTTACTATTTCGAATGTTTCTAACAGTGTTTGACCTGTTGACACTGAAAAAGTGGCGCTTTGCTGAGTTTTCGGTAGGTTGAGTAGAAGTTGCACCCTGATAAATGTTCACATAGTTCCTATCTGAATATGCTGTACACAATTGGCATATAGCTGGGCACAAGACAGAAACTGATTATGCGGATTCTCAAGGGTTTGTGACACAGAAGTACCTTATTGCATGAAATGTCTGAAGTATCGCGAAAAATAAGTGTCGTGGAAATTTGTTGTCGCGAAAACAAAGTGACTTCATATATGTATTTAAAGAAATAAATTTAAAGAAATACCGCCATTATAATAATCACATATGATCAGTAGAGTTTATCAACCTTTAATTTGAAACCGTACAGGTGTTAATTCAAGTGCTCCATATCATTCAGAACATTGTGTGCTACCTATTTTAAACTGTATTAAAGCAGTACGAATGGTAGGCGGTGTTGATGTATCGGTATTTATTGATGGGAAGCGAGCGGACCAGCAGTTCATATTCTTTACGGAGGTAATACCATGATCGCCTCGGATTCCTTTGTTTGTTCACGCACTTCCCCGGCTCATTACAAATGCAAGAGAAATTTAGAAATATATATGCACTGTCCTTCAACAGGGAAATTTCTAAATTCCCTGCAAGAACAATGCGTATTTCTAATTTTCCCTTGCATTGTAGTGAGGGAAAATTAGAAGACAATGCAGGCTGGACATGAGAGGGTGAAAAGCATCAACTCTTCCTCCCCTCTGGAACGACTAGCCCTGCGCTGCCAGTTGAAAAAATTGAAGCTTCATCATAACCTTCAACGTAATACATGTAGGATCACGTATTTCAATCTGCACGTTCTTCTCTTATTTCTTAAACCGGCTTCTTCCATGTGGGATACTTAAGACCATATACGCATGACCTTTAATTATTTAGTCAAGCACATAACTGACAGATTCAGATTTCTTTATTAAACACTATTTAAGACAAATAGTGTTTTACTGCTATTCTTCTCAAAAACAACACTTTTGTCTTCAGGGGAAGCCAAGGTCATTCAATCAAGCATTAAAACGTTTCCGAAAGCAACTCAACTGCGACGTCTTTACTTTAGGCAGAGAAAACTAAACTTCTCAGAGATTTGTTCCTCGGCGATCAGAGTAAAGTTATACAATGACAATAGTCCAGTTTCGTATTCGAAACTTACCGCTGAACGCAATGAACGCAGACGCATGTACGCAGGGTTAGCCTCAGTTAATGTTTAACTTCAGAATGAGGCTAACCCTGCGTACATGCGTCTGTATTCATTGCATTCAGCGGTAAGTTTCGAATACGAAACTGGACTATTCGAGAAATTAGTGATTAAATTTCCCCTCAAGCCTCGCGAGGGGAAATTTAATCACTAATTTCCCTCTTGTCATGGTACTACTTATAAAAAAATCTCTATTCATTTTCTACCACAATGCCTTGCGAACTCGATTCGTTTTCTACCACAAGCCTTGCGCTGGGCTTCAGCAGATTGCCTCTCCCCACTGAAGAACAATTTTGCAGCCACTGATGCAATGCTGTAGAGCTAGAATAAAGTTGAGGTCCGCGCGTCGTTGAAAGTGTGTAAGTTATATGCTTGGTTGTTTGTATTCTCCAACATTTAAGCTTCCTTTTTAATTCAGGGAATTATTGGTACCATAATAGTCCCCATTGGGGAGGGGAGGAGCAATCCTTTGACGGGTTTATTTTCTTCGCATTCCTTGGAGCTTGGCATCTGAGAGCGATTTACGAAAATTCGCGAGTGCTTTGTCGTAGGCTGTACTTCAGGCTAATTCTGATCGTCTTCGTTTGTATTTTTTATTACAGTTCCTTCAGTGCTCCTTATTAGTCTTGTGTTTTCATGTGAAGTTTACTAAAACAACGAGTTTAATCCACAAAATATGTTTTGTGACTTGATGCTCGTGCATGCTAAGTTGACGACTCATGCATGAGTCACTGGAGTCGTGTAGGCGATAGTTTGGGGCGGAGATAATGGCTATCAGTTTCGGCCAAAGAGCAAGATCTCTCATGTTATCAAGATGGTGAGCAGCAAATAATTTTCTTCTATTGGCCTTCGATAAAGTCAAGCAGTCGGTTACGCATCACTGATGCAAGGCATTACATATACATACATACATACTCTATATTTATACACGGAGTCTCATTCATCATGAAAATTACAAAGATGCTCTTCCAGAGAGCCGTGTGTTTAGTTCTAAGTTAATGATAACAATAATAATATTGACAAGATTAATAATAATTAGGTAATAAAAAATAAGAATATTCTATTTAAATATGTTCGCTTCTTAAATACTAAAAAATGATGCGGTAGAATTAAAAAAGAGGCTACAAGTATTTAGAAAACTGTTTAATACTTGTAGACTCTTGTGCTACTTTAGGTATTGTACCCTCCGACTGGAAGTGTGCCAGGGTGATTCTCCTGTTCAAGAAAGGCAAACTGTATGACATGGACAATTATCGCCGTATTTCAATCCTGCCTGCTATGTCTAAAGTCATGGAAAGGGTGGTGCACTTACAGCACTCTAACGACACCGTGTTGAAATAAAGATTATGTATGTATGTATGTACCTCGAGGATCAGGGATTGCTGACTGGTGCTGTACATGTGTTCATCAACCTGACAGCGTAGACCACATGTTACTTTTGAGTAAGCTGCACTCCTGTGGTGTGGCAAATACAGAGCTGCAGTGGTTTAAGAGCTATTTATTAAATCGTCATCAAACTGTTAGTTAACGGAATGTCCTTTCTGATTACGACGTCATATCGTCTAGCGTCCCAAAGCGATCCATCCTGGGCCCATTACTCTTCGTACTTTCATCAACGACTTACCTGGAACAGCCAATCATTGTAGTATACTTAGGTATGCAGACGATGCAGTGCTATTCTACTCAGCAAAATAAATGAAATATGTCTCTACCATCGAGTCTGTGTTAAACGATGGATACCATTAACACCTGGCTTAAAGTGAATGGTCTTTTACTTCATACTAAGACTAAAACTGAGTTCGTCGTGTTTGGCACTGGCGTGCGGCTTTCTAGTGTTGATAAATTTACTATTTTAATCCATTGTAAAGCTAATCCGCGCAAACCAACAAAGTTGTTTGTTAGCATATCGACAGTACTGCTGGTCCCAGCATGCACTAGGGTCAACCTCCCAAAGTGAGGCCACTGCTGTTGAAAGTTCTAAAAGCACACTTACTGACAACTAAGACGTCGAAAACTGAACCTTAACCGCGGATCCCACGCGCAACACGTAGATACACCTAATAACCAATCAGAAGCTTGTAACGTTACTATAAGGCAAGGTTGGAACTGAAATATCAGTTACTGATATCGGTATTGGTGAGTGAATGAATTAACTGAAACACACTGTACGCTACATTAAAATAACATTCGTTTGCTCGATTGACCGGTGCCCTACTTGTACTACAAGGTTCCACTGAATCAAATCGTAGATTTCCGTTTTTATTTCACAAGTATATAGGTAACAATAGTGTTCATATTCCAGATATGCTAGTCCTAGAACAAGTTTAAAGACTGGACCTTTGTTTTACAAGGGATGTATCCAGTGGATAGCGTTATTCACGTTTCAACAAGCGCACCCAGGTCTACAGGGGAAAAACGATACCCGGAAGGAGTTTGCCTTGTTAGAACTTTACGGGTAGCATTTTAGGCCTTTTGTAAACGCGATGGAGGTATCGGCATTTTTGGGTTTTTGAAGCAACAAGTTAGAAATGTTACTCAAACATAGGGTGTCGTGTCCCCTTTCTGAATTCCCAGTGCATGCCACGAATGAAACACCAGGGCACTCCTAATATAATGGTATGACATTTAACTCAGTATTTTATAAAACGGGGGAGGAACATTTGTACCAGGGTTTGTTTACCTGCATGAACTCAATATAGCCCACAATATAGTGTGTAAGTTCCTGTTCTGGTATCGACAGCTTTATTAAAAAGCATTAGTTTGGATTACAATTTAGGATTCATTTTAACCGCCTCCTCTTCAGATTCCTCAGGGTAATATGGTAAAAACGGCAAGTACTTTACAAACTTGAATTTGCTCAATCGATTCAAACCAAAAGGTAGATCGTAAATGTGGAAAGACGCCAGATTGTTGTCCTCTCCCTCATCACCGATCGTACGCCAGATAGTAATACCACGTTCTTCACGGGTCCCGGGGATGGTGTTGTCCAAAACCAGAGCAACTATTCCTCCTACAGCCATGCTGGTCTTGAACAGTACAGTCACAATCTGATCGAACGCCCGGGCACCTAATTTGTTACAGATAAATAGTATCAATAATTTACAAGGGAATAATTGCAAAACATCCCTATAGCTTTTTTTCCATTTCCCCTCCCCTGATAAGCCGTTACAACATGCGCAACCTTTAAAGAACTTCGACGAGATGTTTGCCATTTCCATGGACCATCTGAGTATGTTTTGTAACTTGGTGATCATGCTAAGTTGACGACTCATGCATGAGTCACTCGAGTCGTGTAGGCGATAGTTTGGGGCGGAGATAATGGCTATCAGTTTCCAAAGACCAAGATCTCTCCTGTTATCAAGATGGTGAGCAGCAAATAATTTTCTTCTATTGGCCTTTGATAAAGTCAAGCAGCCGGTTCAAAACACCAATTAGCATTTACAATTACATTCTCGATAACATTAAACTTCACCGGGGAGAACAGCAGTTTTTTTGTGCTAGGAATCTTAAGAAAATGTCGGGCCAATTGGTAGGCTAAGGGAATTTACCGGAAAATCGTTGATATGTCGGGACAAAATGAAAATAAATCGGGACAACTTTTGAGAAAACATACCTCAGCTCAAACAGGCTTCAGTCGCACGATAGCCCTAAAACTACAAAATATATTCACCTAACACCTTGGCATTTTTAGCATCCAGTAATCTATTTTTCCTGCCAAAGAGCTACTGTAGGTTTTCTTCTAATACACTTCCTTAACTGAGCGGCAGCATTCACTTGTATTAATTTTTAGCTCTGCTGCCTTCCAGCTGCTACTCACTTTACACGGCGGTTAGCATAGCTCAATCTACTTTAGTTGATTATATACCAGTGTTTATCTTCCCCGCCGACGCAGACCAACACTAGTTTTTACAGGAACTAGTTACCTATCGTTCCATGTAAAACAGTAGATGTAGATATTGACGGAACACCGATGGTAAATAAAGTGTCCATCACTTCCTCTCTCTCTCCCCTCTCTCTTCTACCATGGTATGCTCTCTGGTATCGCGGCTTACCTGTATTGATGCCATCGGGGTGATTATTCATGTAGTGCGGCAAGGCCATTCCAAGCAATAGCGAGAATCCCACGATGAACAGATTCCTCGAGGAGTTCATATCCACAAACTGTAGGTTGGAGATCCCGACAGAGGCTATCATGCCGAACATGACCATGAACACACCGCCTACGATGGGATCTGGGATGGTGGTGAACAGGGCTCCGATCTTACCCAGGACACCCACGACGGCCATGACAAGGCCTCCGTACTGGATTACTCGAAGGCTGCCGACCTGAACGATGAAAGAGAGGAAAAACAGGTTAGCCAAAGTGTAGATGCTATAGCTATTCGTCTTGTTCGGCGAGAAGTAAGTCGTATAAAGGCATATCAAAGTCATTGCGTACAAAAGCCTACATATCGATATCCGGTATCGGCCAAGTCAAATCACTCGAAAATACATGGTTTTGGGAGCTATTTTGCCTTCTAAAACAAATAAAATGATTTATGAAAGATTTCTACCTTCAAATCAAAGTTAAGTTACATCTAATCTGCAACTGTTTACTGTTTGGAGTGAATATATTAAGATTTCGACTTAACAAATTTGAATTTGCTTTCGCGAGTGAAGTGAATATTTACAAGGCGTTACTCGTTTATGGACGACCAAGCAGAAGAAAACTGGGTTTAGCTTAAATACGCATGTCTGAACTGACTTTCTACTGCTGAATTTAGATAGGAAAATAATTTTTCAGTATTTTGATGTATAGATCATCGAGGTTTCTCGAGTTTAGAGTGGTACAAATCGCTGTTAAAATTCCATTTCGTGCTATTTTTTCTTGTGTGACCTTTTGTAATGGCGGGAGCTGCAGTACGAGAGATTTTGGAGCGGTCAAAACGAAAGCAGAGAATTCTTCTTCGTATAGTTCTGGTATCAACAGGTAAGCCATATTACAAACTTGTAATGCGACTGCAGTTGTTATCTCTCTCAAATAAAATTGCATTTACTTCAAAGCGACGACCAATACCAAATGTCCTCTTCTGTGTGCAATCATGATTTTGATATGAATTAACAATAAATCTCGTTTTGCTGTGCTTCGCTTCTCTTATAGACGCACCGATGACGTCAAAAGTGACAAGATCTTAACAAATCGTATATATTTTCCATTGTCTCACTGTCATTCATCATAGATTACTAAACATTTCAAAACTCAAGTGGAACAACGAGTGTAGCGAGGACAAACGACAGCAGTTTCCATGGTGATGGTGTTTTATCACGCGGCGGCCATGTTGTTAGTAACAATAGATTGTGTCCCTTTAGCCTCGCACTGGAGCTGGCGAATAACAACTTTTTATTCTCCTGGGACTCCGCCACCGTGTGATAAAACCCCGTGAACCTTGATCTGAAATTAGATTGTACTAAGAAAGCAAGTACGAAAACCGCACAAACAAAGAGATATTTCTTTTGATACTGACTGGTTGGAAGGTCTCTCACCTTTGTGATGCCGATAGCACCAATGTTCTCGCTGTATGAAGTGGTTCCGTTACCGCTGCCCCAGGCCCCCGTTACCAAGCAACCGATACCCTCCATTCCAATACCACGGTTGATGGCATGTTTAGGAGGAGGTGGTGCACCAGAGAGACGAGCGCATGCGTAGTAGTCACCCACTGACTCGATGATGGACGCTATGACCCCAGCCAGCATGCCAAACACTCCTGCAGCACTTACAGTGGGTGTTCCCCATTGACCTGGTGAGATATGAGAATGCTTAATGAGGGGCGCACAATAAAGCGTGGTAGGTCTCCATTTCTACAAACTTAATTATTATGATTTTTAAAATTCATATAGACTTTGATCATATGAAACTTGGAAGCAAGGCGAAGGAAGTTCGCTTCATACTAAACTCTCTAAAAACAAACTCTGAAACAACCATGGGGGCTGGTCAAAGCCAGGTCCCGGCTAGTAAGTATTACATAACAGATACTTACTAACGCGCGCTCTGACTCTAATTTTGTCAACTTCAATTTCCAATTACTTTGCGGAAATTAGTACAACAGCGCTTAAAATGTATTACTGTCAACTAGTAGTTGTCGTTTTCTTGTGACTAATTAGCGATTATGCATGGTACCATTATAAATGTGGTGTATGGTACGCGGGCATGACTGATTCCGCACCAGGTTATTTAGTATCTAAATTCACGAAGCGCTTCAATATTAGTGGTCGTGAAACTCGAAACTCGCAATTATTACAAATCCCCTTATTCAAATCTGCGAGTGGTCAGAGAAGTTTTTATTACAGAACAGTAAAAATATGGAACTCACTAGATAATGAACTGAAATTCAGTAAAGACGTTTTAAGTTTCAAGCGAAATCTGAAGAGCAAATTATATCAAACTCAAAATAGGTTAAATTAATAGATGTAATTCAAATTATCATGTACACTGTAGTTGTATTGTGTTTGTATTTTGTCTTTGAAAAGCCTTTTTAAGGAAAGATGAATAAAGTATGAAGTATGAAGTATTATATAACGGATACCGGCTTACTAACGCGCGCTCTGATTGGTCGAAAGCAGTGTGAAATTGTAGACCACGGCAATGACGTCATATTTCACTAAAGCGCGCGCTGATTGGATTCGGGAAATTGTAGATGACGGCAATGATTCTACAAGAATTCAAAAACAAACTGGATGAAGTGCCAAATTTTGAGCTGGACAAGCGATTACAATTCAAAGACTTGTTGATGAAGTCATAATTCCGTCTTGGACGTGTCGTGGTGCGACAGCAACGAGAACTTAAAACAAGACCGATCGACTGCCCTTAGCGGAAAGGAGCATATACATTAAGGTTTGTGCATTGCGTTCGTAAAATCTATTAAATAAAGAAAGTAGAACAGGGTTGCTCTGACAAAAAAAGACTGGAGCTGTAGAACATTAAACAATCGATAGAAATCACTCGAGCTACGCGGCTCGTGATCCTGTACGCGGCTCGTGATCCTGTACGCGGCTCGTGATCCTGTACGCGGCTCGTGATCCTGTACGCGGCTCGTGATCCTGTACGCGGCTCGTAATCCTGTTCGCGGCTCGTGATCCTGTTCGCGGCTCGTGATCCTGTACGCGGCTCGTGATCCTGTACGCGGCTCGTGATCCTGTACTCTTTTTATCATTAATCTATAAGGACAGACGACACAACGACATCTATCTGTTAAATAGCTGGCATTCGGCTGGCCTACCTGGATATGGGAATCTGAACCACTTGGCCTCTCGCAACACCATTGTTCTGGCATCAGTTCTCGCTTTGAAGTTAGGATGAGTAGAGTTATCAGGGAAACCTCCAGCAGCTGTGATAATGGCACAAACTAACCAGGAGCAGGCAATGGCAAGAACAATCTAAACAAACATAAATACTGTATACACTTAACATCTACACATGCACAGTTAACATATGGCGGGCTAAATCATCTACACATGCATGCTCTAAGTTAACTTAAAGTTTGCACAGTAAGCAGTTACACATGTAAAATGAGTAATGCTGAATGTTCCTCTTTCTCTCTAGCTGGTTGGAAAAACTGTGCTTTTAATACGATACTTTTCCTCTGATTGCGTTGTAACGTAGGCGATGTTCACACTCTACCAGCTAATGAGGTTTTTTGCCGCACGAAAACCATAACGCGGATAAGCCTCCTCCATATGTACGCTGTTTCGGCGCGATTTTTGTGCCGGAGTGATGTTGCGCTGTTCGATCTTGAAAGTGATATACTTTGTATTGTGTATGTGCACACTATACCGGCTAAGTTTTTATGCCAAGTGAACTTCCTCCGTGTCTCTGCACTTTAAACCGGATAGGTTTTTGTACCGGCACAACAATCTTTATTACATACACACTGAGATTTACGAATGGAATCATTCATGCGAAAACCTAGCCTGCGACCAGAGCTCAAAAGAGGCGGCTGCTTTCGCAGGCTAGCGAAAACCCACTTCACAATTTTCCTTAGCCAATCACAAATTTTTCACACGTGCGAAAAGCGTTTCGTCCAATCAGAAAACACCTACCAAAACATATCGGGATTTTCAAACTGGACTTGAGATCGGAGGTGCCACTTTCATTCACTACGAAATTAAAGTTGGAGGTTTTTAAATAATGTGATATTGATCTTAAACAGGCAACTAACAATGTTAAAACTTCCAAGTCAATTATCGACCAAGAAAACAAAATCACAAGAGCAAAAACTAAGAGAAACCGACAAAGAAGAAGCACAAAATCCCGGAAAACCTGACGAAATTCTACCGAAAGAACTCAACAGATATTGAGATAATCTATGTGAAATCATTCTTAGTGTCAAAAGCAAATACGGCGAATATTACGAGCTTTCAATCCTATGTGGAGTGATTTCAACTTCCCTAGACCATCGACATTTGAAAAATCGTAAATATTCTGTGAGCAGAGAAAACCTACAAGCCGTGGAGATGTCTGGAAACTCGTAGCAAACAACTTGGACAAAAGCAGGTATACTAATCTATTGACGATGTAAAGTTATAAACTTTATTTGTTGAATCAAAGACAGTTTCATATTGATGTTGAAAACTATTTCAAGGCTGATGTCAGTTTAGAAAGTAAGATTTTCTTTCCATTTTGATTGTAGCGAGCATAAATTTTAGTCTACGTTGAGTCGGATATGAAATGCAAAACAAATAATTGAAAGCTACAAATGTCGTGTTCAATGACAAGACCTAATAAAACCTGTTTGATATTGGAGAACAATCTCAGTATGTATATAATAAACAAATTACAAGATGGAAAGTGCTTTTGTATGGTATTTACACACTTGTTTGTTTTCACAAAACTCACTCGCTCGTACCTCGCTCGTTCGTTTTGTAAAAACAAACTCGTGCGTAAATACATACATAATCTTTATTTATACACGGAAAGTCTCATTCACATATGTGATCTTCCAGAGAGCCGTATTCTAACCTAAACTATTTAAAAAATACTTGTTAATAAATAAATAAAATTATAATTATACTATATAGTTGAGTAATAATTATATATATATATACAAAGTCATGAAATTATTCCACTAACATACTAAAGTTATATTGCTCATTTAATTAATCTAAAATTAATGGCTATTATTAATGTAATTTAAAAAAAGATTGGAAGGGAGTTCCAGAGGACTGCCCCTCTGTAAGAGAAACTATTTTTGAGTGCTTCTGAGTTAGGTCTTGGGACAAATAGGTTCTGGTTGGAGCAACGAAGATTGTATCTGTGAACATCATTCGTTTTAGTGAAGAGATTTCCTAGATATTCCGGTGCCATTTTGTTTATTGAAATAAACATCGTTGTGGCTAGATGATTTTGTCTTCTTTGCTCAGTTATCTAATGCTGTACTGTCTATTGACATCAGTTACCTAATGCTGTACTGTCTATTGACATCAGTTACCTTACTACTGTATCAGTTACCTAATGCTGTACAGTTACCTAATGCTGTACTGTCTATTGACATCAGTTACCTAATGCTGTACTGTCTATTGACATCAGTTACCTAATGCTGTACTGTCTATTGACATCAGTTACCTAATGTTGTACTGTCTATTGACATCAGTTACCTTACTGCTGTATCAGTTACCTAATGCTGTACTGTCTATTGACATCAGTTACCTAATAATGTACTGTCTATTGACATCAGTTATCTAATGCTGTACTGTCTATTGACATCAGTTACCTAATGCTGTACTGTCTATTGACATCAGTTACCTAATGCTGTACTGTCTATTGACATCAGTTACCTTACTGCTGTATCAGTTACCTAATGCTGTACAGTTACCTAATGCTGTACTGTCTATTGACATCAGTTATCTAATGCTGTACTGTCTATTGACATCAGTTACCTAATGCTGTACTGTCTATTGACATCAGTTACCTTACTGCTGTATCAGTTACCTAATGCTGTACAGTTACCTAATGCTGTACTGTCTATTGACATCAGTTACCTAATGCTGTACTGTCTATTGACATCAGTTACCTAATGCTGTACTGTCTATTGACATTAGTTACCTAATGCTGTACTGTCGATTGACATCAGTTACCTAATGCTGTACTGTCTATTGACATCAGTTATCTAATGCTGTACTGTCTATTGACATCAGTTACCTAATGCTGTACTGTCTATTGACATCAGTTACCTTACTACTGTATCAGTTACCTAATGCTGTACAGTTACCTAATGCTGTACTGTCTATTGACATCAGTTACCTAATGCTGTACTGTCTATTGACATCAGTTACCTAATGCTGTACTGTCTATTGACATCAATTACCTAATTATGTACTGTATATTGACATCAGTTACCTAATGCTGTACTGTCTATTGACATCAGTTACCTAATGTTGTACTGTCTATTGACATCAGTTACCTTACTGCTGTATCAGTTACCTAATGCTGTACTGTCTATTGACATCAGTTACCTAATAATGTACTGTCTATTGACATCAGTTATCTAATGCTGTACTGTCTATTGACATCAGTTACCTTACTGCTGTATCAGTTACCTAATGCTGTACAGTTACCTAATGCTGTACTGTCTATTGACATCAGTTATCTAATGCTGTACTGTCTATTGACATCAGTTACCTAATGCTGTACTGTCTATTGACATCAGTTACCTTACTGCTGTATCAGTTACCTAATGCTGTACAGTTACCTAATGCTGTACTGTCTATTGACATCAGTTACCTAATGCTGTACTGTCTATTGACATCAGTTACCTAATGCTGTACTGTCTATTGACATCAGTTACCTTACTGCTGTATCAGTTACCTAATGCTGTACAGTTACCTAATGCTGTACTGTCTATTGACATCAGTTACCTAATGCTGTACTGTCTATTGACATCAGTTACCTAATGCTGTACTGTCTATTGACATCAGTTACCTTACTGCTGTATCAGTTACCTAATGCTGTACAGTTACCTAATGCTGTACTGTCTATTGACATCAGTTACCTAATGCTGTACTGTCTATTGACATCAGTTACCTTACTGCTGTATCAGTTACCTAATGCTGTACAGTTACCTAATGCTGTACTGTCTATTGACATCAGTTACCTAATGCTGTACTGTCGATTGACATCAGTTACCTAATGCTGTACTGTCTATTGACATCAGTTACCTAATGCTGTACTGTCTATTGACATCAATTACCTAATTATGTACTGTATATTGACATCAGTTACCTAATGCTGTACTGTCTATTGACATCAGTTACCTAATGTTGTACTGTCTATTGACATCAGTTACCTTACTGCTGTATCAGTTACCTAATGCTGTACAGTTACCTAATGCTGTACTGTCTATTGACATCAGTTACCTAATGCTGTACTGTCTATTGACATCAGTTACCTAATAATGTACTGTCTATTGACATCAGTTATCTAATGCTGTACTGTCTATTGACATCAGTTATCTAATGCTGTACTGTCTATTGACATCAGTTACCTAATGCTGTACTGTCTATTGACATCAGTTACCTTACTGCTGTATCAGTAAGGTAACGTAGCTTGCGTTTCGTCTATAATGACCGCGACAGTACATATACGCAGTTACTTAAACGCATAGGATATCCATCCTTATATAATATGAGAATACACAATATCTTAACACTTGTATATAAGTCCTTACACAGGCTAGCTCCTGAATATATCAGTAATCTTTTTACCTATAGAACTTGTAGTATTAAGTTACGTGGAGTACACTCCCTTACTATTCCTCATGTTAATGCTACTACATATGGTTTGCACTCTGTTTCTTACTATGGCAGTAAGCTATGGAACTCCCTCCCTAACACTATCAGGACACTTCCTACTGTTAGGGCTTTCAGATCTGCTATCAGCGACCTTGAATTTGATACTGACTGCTGTTCTTTCTGTAGATAGTTAATGATAGATTCATATAATTAATGGTATTTTTATTATAGCATTCGATACAAATTGTAAATTATTTTACTCTATTCTATTTTATACATATATTTATTATTGTTATTATTTTCTCTCTCGAAGATATTAGCACTCTGTGCTACCTTAAATTCGAGTCGAAATAAAGGTTATTGTATTGTATTGTATTGTATCAGTTACCTAATGCTGTACAGTTACCTAATGCTGTACTGTCTATTGACATCAGTTACCTAATGCTGTACTGTCGATTGACATCAGTTACCTAATGCTGTACTGTCTATTGACATCAGTTACCTAATGCTGTACTGTCTATTGACATCAATTACCTAATTATGTACTGTATATTGACATCAGTTACCTAATGCTGTACTGTCTATTGACATCAGTTACCTAATGTTGTACTGTCTATTGACATCAGTTACCTTACTGCTGTATCAGTTACCTAATGCTGTACTGTCTATTGACATCAGTTACCTAATAATGTACTGTCTATTGACATCAGTTATCTAATGCTGTACTGTCTATTGACATCAGTTACCTAATGCTGTACTGTCTATTGACATCAGTTACCTAATGCTGTACTGTCTATTGACATCAGTTACCTTACTGCTGTATCAGTTACCTAATGCTGTACAGTTACCTAATGCTGTACTGTCTATTGACATCAGTTATCTAATGCTGTACTGTCTATTGACATCAGTTACCTAATGCTGTACTGTCTATTGACATCAGTTACCTTACTGCTGTATCAGTTACCTAATGCTGTACAGTTACCTAATGCTGTACTGTCTATTGACATCAGTTACCTAATGCTGTACTGTCTATTGACATCAGTTACCTAATGCTGTACTGTCTATTGACATCAGTTACCTAATGCTTTACTGTCGATTGACATCAGTTACCTAATGCTGTACTGTCTATTGACATCAGTTACCTTACTACTGTATCAGTTACCTAATGCTGTACAGTTACCTAATGCTGTACTGTCTATTGACATCAGTTACCTAATGCTGTACTGTCTATTGACATCAGTTACCTAATGTTGTACTGTCTATTGACATCAGTTACCTTACTGCTGTATCAGTTACCTAATGCTGTACTGTCTATTGACATCAGTTACCTAATAATGTACTGTCTATTGACATCAGTTATCTAATGCTGTACTGTCTATTGACATCAGTTACCTAATGCTGTACTGTCTATTGACATCAGTTACCTAATGCTGTACTGTCTATTGACATCAGTTACCTTACTGCTGTATCAGTTACCTAATGCTGTACAGTTACCTAATGCTGTACTGTCTATTGACATCAGTTATCTAATGCTGTACTGTCTATTGACATCAGTTACCTAATGCTGTACTGTCTATTGACATCAGTTACCTTACTGCTGTATCAGTTACCTAATGCTGTACAGTTACCTAATGCTGTACTGTCTATTGACATCAGTTACCTAATGCTGTACTGTCTATTGACATCAGTTACCTAATGCTGTACTGTCTATTGACATTAGTTACCTAATGCTGTACTGTCGATTGACATCAGTTACCTAATGCTGTACTGTCTATTGACATCAGTTATCTAATGCTGTACTGTCTATTGACATCAGTTACCTAATGCTGTACTGTCTATTGACATCAGTTACCTTACTGCTGTATCAGTTACCTAATGCTGTACAGTTACCTAATGCTGTACTGTCTATTGACATCAGTTACCTAATGCTGTACTGTCTATTGACATCAGTTACCTAATGCTGTACTGTCTATTGACATCAGTTACCTTACTGCTGTATCAGGTACCTAATGCTGTACAGTTATCTAATGCTGTACTGTCTAGTATTGACATCAGTTACCTAATGCTGCTTTCCGACGCGGTAACAACGCGTAGTTGGAAAACGTCTTCATCACGGCTTGTAGCTATATGTTTATCACTTACGTGATAGATCATTAGATATTAAAGATATACAAGAGAAAAGGATAATATGATGCCATCGGGGCGGCCGGCCGGGTTTAAGGACCGAATCATTTCAATTCTTCCTGATCTCGCTCGCTGGACAGCCGTGACACGTCAGCCAAACTTTAGTTTAATTTTATCGTTCAGTTATTATTCATCATTTGTATAAGTTTTATTTTTTTGGCTTTAGCCCTTGGAGCCTTGCACGATTGCATTCCGTCTAGGAGTACATTTCCAGAACTTTATTTTTTTGTTTTCCCACGTGGTTTTATTCTGGTTAACGTACATAATTTATCATAATTTCTTTTTCTCGTTTGCTGTTGTCATGCAGCCGTCCACCAGCACAGTCACACTCCACAAGTTGTCGTGTTATTTTCTACGCGTTGAGCGAGTGGCGTAGAATAGGAATGAAGAAGGGGATACTAACAGGATACAAACAGCAGAAGCAACTTACAGGGAAGAGTCTGAACAACGGGTATCGAGCAGTATAACATCCTTTTTCTTTGTTATACGCTGGTAGAGGAACCTTGAAGTTGGCCAAGAACTGGGAGAAAAGTGTGATCAAGGCTATTGTCCTGCAAAAACAATGAAATATATAGAGGATTACATGGCCGCGTGAAGTTACCGATTTTATCTTCGAGTGTTGATGAAATATCTCACGAGTGAGCGAAGCGAATTAGTAAGACATTTCATCAACATGAGAAGATAACATCCGTATCTCCAAGCGGCCATGTAATGTTCTGTTTAATATATAATTATCGATGAAATACCGGTAGTTTCAATTTCTTACTAAAGGCTAGAAAACTTTGGAAGTTAATTCCACCGCAATGAATGTGATTTCATTAATCCCAAATAGAAAATGGTTCAAATATCTCTTGCCAAGTGGTATTAATGTTCTCAAATTAAAATGCATGAAATCGCTCATGTTTTTGATTCCAAAACAAATTCAGACAATAGAAAGACACTAAAACAAAAGCCGAGATATTATAAAATATTTCAATGTTCCCCAAATAGGAGTTCTTTCTCTCTTTTTACATAGTTACAGATTGTCCGCTTCAATCATTTTCTTTAAAAAAATTAGAGTTCTTTCCTATTTTAAGGAGGTTTATTTGTGTATAACCAATGTAGCACCTTTGTGAATTCCTGGCCGTTGAGTGTTCCTGTTCTTACGCGAACCGTTACTTAAATATATAAAATACAGTCGAACCTCAATGTAGGCGATCACCCGGCCACATGTCTTACGTACGCTCACGACACGTTTCACTTGTAGTGATTTGACTGAGTAATAAGTTAAATGGGTTATGTTTAAGGAAGTGGTCGGTCCCAGAGGTTGTGTAGTTCGTAAGTGAGAGTTGTTGGAAGCGTTTTAAAAACAACACTGCTACTGACGTCATACTGTTTATGTAATAAAGAAATTGCCACTTACATAATTGAAATTCCCCAATGGTTTCCTACGACAAACAATAAAAATAAAACAAAAGCTATTAAAGACGTTACGATGCGAGGCAAAGTAACTTGTTTCGGAATAAAATCATTTCATATTCTCAAGCCAATTAAGGCCTGGGATTTCATGGAAACAATGCTAAATTACAAAATACAGCACGTCCCTTCCCTCGGGCTGGGAAGTTCGACCATATTTCTCCTATATCCTATATAAACTTCATTGGCTGCCAGTTAGAGCTAGATAGGATCACTTTTAAATTGATATTAATTACTTTTAAGGCTCCATGGCCAAGCTCCCAAGTATATAAGTGAATTACTTAGACCTTACAGACCTTCTCGTTCACTCAGATCGAGTTCCCGCAGTAATTTACTGTCAGTTCCATGTTCTAACACTATAACTTATGGCGACAGATCATTCTATGTCGCTGCAGCTAAACTGTGTAACTCTCTTCCGGACAGTATTCGTAGTACTTATTGATTCGTTACCTAGGTTTAAATCAAGTGTGAAAACCTTTCTTTTTAGAAGCTATTGCTAGTTTCTTGATACATTTTATTTATTATATTTGTTAGGTATAATAATTGCTGGTTTTCACTCAATCTCCAGAGATTCAAATGACAAGGGCATGGCGGCCATGTTGGTGCCCCAACAAAAGAAGCTAACGAGGAATCTATTGTTTAAGGGCACCAACATGGCATGGCGGCTATGACGTCAAGTGAAAGCCAGCAATATGTAAAAACATCGAGACTTTGTAGGATTCTCCTAATACGTTATTATTATTATTATAATTATCAAATAGTTATCAAGAGTCGTATTTTGACGAGTTACGTCCATTGGTATGGTTATCGACTAGTTACTGGGGTCACATGGTCTGTGACGTAACCACCTGAGAGGCAATATACGGTGGTGGAGATAATAGATAAGTAAAATCTCAAGTAGCTTTCTGTTTTCTTGCTTTGGGGGTCATAGAGTCACGTTTTGGCCAGTACACTATTATGCTTTAAGGCGAAATTATGCAAAATAGGTCACGTGTCATTTTGCCTATTATCTCCTTAACCAATCAATATAGTCCAGATGCTAAGTCGGCATAATTTACCCGCATTTGCTAAGTATAGTACGTTAAGGCCTGGTCTTGACATGAAAGTGAGGTTAAACGACAATTTTCACTTTAAGTATCTACCTTAATTACCGACTACCCCAAATTATGCAGACTCACATAACTCCTCCACTTCGATATTTTGAGGACCACAATTATGCAAATCAGGTGTCACGTGGCCCCTTCACAGACTTTGGTTTAACATAAAATTTCAATAGCAAATGGGGCAATGAGTATTCTTGTCACGTCAAGGTACACAGAGTTTTCCTGTTTCTCCGATGCCTGCCTTTAACAATCTGCCCTCACAGTTGAACATCTTTTTATCCATAAGGGAATATTGAGCAAAACAGGTCACGTGACCTTGACTAGATTTATTGATCAGCGGTTTTCTCCTTATCAACAAATAAAAGTCATGGTGTGAAGGCAGATTTATGTCTCCAAGTCCTCAATATTCTAAAACCAAAACAGTTCTTAAAGAGATTGTCCTCATTGCCCCATTTGCAGTTGCACTTTGACAACACTCGAGTAGAACGGACGTGTGTTTCTGAGCTCCAGGTAGAATTTGAATACTATGCCTCCAAAGCCAGAATACTTGACAGTCGCCTTCCTAAAACAGCTATGGGAGAGCGAACTCTTACCAAGTATCAGAAAAGAGTTTAAAACTGAGACTGACGAGATCAAGCGAGAGTTAAAAGCACTATCGGCGAAGTGTAGTGAGATTGAAAACTCGCAAAAATTCTTAGCGAATGAATATGATAACTTCAAAACGTCAATTCAAGAGACGAAAAAAGAAGTCATGGAAACGTCCAAGCTGATAAGAGAATTGGAAGAAAGGGTTGGGACTACTGAGGACAATATCTGTGACCAGAATATAGCCCTGGACAGTGTACAACAATATCTCCGTCGTGATTGCATCGAGATTACCGGCGTCCCAGTCCTACCGCAAGACAACCCAAAACATATCGCAGTAGAAGTGGGCGAAATGCTAGGAATAGAGGTAACTGAACACCATATCTCAACTGCTCACCGGCTTCCTCCAACTAAAAAGGTACCGAACCGAATCATTGTGAAGTTTGTCCATCGAGATATGAAAGACAAATTCTATCAGTGTCGAAGTACGCTGATCGGCAAAAAGTCAAAAGACATTCCTTTGATTGCAAAGGAATATGGGCATTCTATCCATGAGAATAACGACGTCTACATTAACGAGTCTCTGACTTCATACAGGAAAAAATTGTTTGGGCGAGTAAATGCATTTAGACGTAATAATAAGTGGAGACATATTTGGACTGCTAATGGCAGATTCTATTAAGGCAATCAGATAGCTCAAAGGTTTTTGGGTTTACGAATACAGATGAGTTTGATGCATTTTTACAAGAATCTTAAACAAACATTAGTTTACGTTATTATAGTACATCGGTATGCGGGCTATCCGCATATCAATGAGAATGAATATGTCCCTAGAGGTATCACTGAAGTACTTGTAACCTACAACAATATTTACCATTTTACAACCTAAGTGATAGAGAGTTTAATTTTTGTTTAATACTTTGTCTAGAGAATTGAATTTAGATGTTGATCTGTATAACGTACTACCTAATCCAGACAAATCGGACGAAAACGACCCTGATCACATGCTAAGCAATGTATTTTTGGACTATTATTCCGCGGATGAAATTAATAGAGTTTTTGAGACAGCAGGACCAAAGGCAGTTTCATTTTTTCATTGTAATGTACGAAGTCTGCCAAAAAACCTAAGGCTTCGCTTAATGACCTGATTTACTCTCTTTCTTCAAAACCAGATATCTTAGCTTTTTTTTTTTTATTACATATATATTTACAGACAGGATTAGCAAAATAGTTTTTGAAAAAAAACTAATCGAGTGCTTCTCCTGTACGGTAATTTTACATGATTTTCGGACGGCACTAGCATAACAATATGAAGATAAAGCCGACAAAAGAATATACAAAACAAACAAACGAAGAGACGGAACAAGACAGAGAATACAAGCAAAACGAAAAAATACAATACAATAAAAAAACAAAAAAACGCGTCAAATAGTATTATATACGATAATTGAAAATTGAAAAAGCTGTGTAAGATGAGGAAGAAGTTGGCAAACATTTCATTAAGATACGGAGCATTAACAAACGTCAAATCAAGTCAGAACGTCACTAGAGGAAAGAAACCGTTTGGTGGACACAATAAAATTCATACTTTCATTAAGGAGTTCAATATTATTTTCCAAATTTAATAATTGTGAGCCACAGATAAAAAGCTCCACGAAGCGTTTATCTGTTAAGTTAATAAGATCGGTTTCGTTTTGGGAAGCAGCGCTGAAGGCAGCCATGAGCTGAGTACGTGGTTGGGCATGAAGTGGGCAGTGCAAGAAAAAATGAACAAGGTTTTCACATGCAGCTCCACATACGCATCCTGGGCTCTCTACAATATTACGTTTGTACAAAAAATAATTGAGAGCACAAAACCTTAGTCTCATGCGGGTGAGTAAAATAAGTGGATACCGGGGACCAACTTTGTAGTACTTGGGTGGTATGGGCCGGACACGCTTGATTAACTTTGATTTAAAAATTTCTAAAGACGGCGATAATTGAATTAGCTCAGGGAACTCGTTCCATAATTTGATTGTGGAAGGGAAAAAACTATTAGAATATCTATTTGTCCTACACTGTAAAGTTGACAGGTCGGTTGCATTACGAAGAGGATAATTGGTTCTTCGATTTACAACTATAGGAAGTAATGAACATAAATAATTAGGTACGGAGTTGTGGACCATTTTGTAAAATAAGCATAATTTGTGAATATCCCTCCTGCGTTTAACATGTTCCCAACCAGTTTCGTAAAGTACTTTGTTACGAGAAGTACCCTTCATGGCTCCAGTCACAATGATTGCACTTTTATATTGGACGTTTTCAATTAGTTCAGATTCACGTTCGGTACAATTCGACCATACTACATCTCCGTATTCTAGCAAGGGTCTAATACATGTCAAATACACTTTTTCAAGGACTATTCTACTGAGCCTAAATTTCAGACTATTTAACATGTTTACTCTCTTATTAGCTTTGGTTACCATGGTGTTGATGTGGTTAAACCAAGATAGGTTAGATGTAAGTGTGAGTCCAAGGTGGGTATGTGATTCAACTAATTTGATAACGTTATTAAAAAATATGAGAGGTGGTTGGACGGGCTTGGCCCTTTTTACGGAAAATGTCATTGTTTCTGTTTTGTTCGGATTAAAAGTTACTAGCCACTTTTTTGCCCATAATTCAATTGAAAGCAAGTCAGCATTAATTTGCTGAGCAGTAGAGAAGGGGTTGTAAACAACTTCAAGTACTGAAGTATCGTCTGCGAATAAATAAACATCTGATTTGATAGAATCAACAATGTCATTTATATAACTGAATCAAAAATAATATCGGGCCAAAAACGGAGCCTTGAGGGACTCCAGCAGAAATATTACGCCATTGCGACATTTCACCAGCAACGACAACTCTCTGTTTACGATTTGAAAGATAGCTTTCAAACCAATTAAGAAGAGTTCCATCGATTCCATTTTGTTTCAATTTGAATAACAGACCTTTATGCCAGACTTTATCAAATGCTTTAGAAATATCGAGAAAAACAGCACGGAGTTCTTGACCATTCTCGAAAGTTTTTAAAATCTTGTTGACAATAACCAAAAGCTGGTTTACAGTAGAGTCTGTAGGGACAAATCCAGACTGCGAAACTGATAATAGGCTATTCCCGATAAGATAAGCAAAGAGCCTTTTGGCAACAATTTTTTCAAGAATTTTAGAAAGACAAGACAAGAGTGAAATTGGCCTGTAATTCGTTTTACTTTGTGTGTCGTCCTTTTTAAAAATAGGATGAATATTTGCCAATTTCCAAAAATCTGGAAAAATGCCTTTAGAAAGCGATAGATTACAAAATGTTGCCAGAGGATGGCAAATACTGGGTGCAATCAGTTTTAGAATTCTGTTACTGATCCCATCAAACCCCGAAGCTTTGGCTGTGTCGAGAGTTTCAAGTTCCTCCTTAATTTCTTGCGATGAAGTACGAATTTCCGTGAGACGTTTGTTTGTACAATACGTGAATTCAGGTAGTGAGGTATTTGTATCGTCAATGGTACTTTGTAGAACAAAGTATTCATTAAAAATATCCGCCTTTTCTTTGGCATCAGTAAATGACCTTCCGTTTTCAATAAGAGGAGGAATGCGATTATTAATCTTGTTACCAAATAAGGATTTTGTAAGATGCCACCACTTTTTCGAACATAGATCTGGATCATCGAGGTTTTTAGAAATTGATTTAAAGTATTTTTCTTTGGAGCGTTTAATCTCGTTTACAATTTTATTGCGTAACTTCTTATAGTTATTCCATAACACATTACATGGACTTCTATTGTGTTTTTTGAAAGTTCTATTGCGTTTGCGGATTAAACTTCGAATGTGGCCAGTCATCCATGGTTTATCATTAGGTCTTATCAAAACGCTTTTGTTTGAGACATATTTTGTACAAAGATCAGAAATAACTGAAACCAAATTGGTACATGCTTGGTGAACATCATTACAATCAAATAAGTCATCCCAAGAACAATCGTCGAGTTCACGACAGAAGTTATGTAAATCAATTTGCTCATAGTTCCAAATTGTTCGTTTATATGCTTTAGCTTTTGGTGTTCGGAGTGCAAAAGTTCCAATAGTTGGACAATGGTCGCACTTAGAAAGCGGAGATAACGTAAAAGTTTTAATTATGTAGCCAGGGGAATCAGTAACAATAAGATCCAGCAAAGATGCCGATGTACTAGTAACACGGGTGGGTTCATTCATTAGCTGAAAGAGGTTAAGAGATTCAATGCATTCAAAGAGTTTCGCACCAAATTCGGTTTCGATATCTAATGACCACCATTTATCATTACGTACATTGAAGTCACCAGTAACAATAACAGATGAACAATTAGTAGCACGAGCTTTGTCTATACTATCGGAGAATGCGTTTAAGAAATATTCAAATTCAGTAGTGTTTTGATTAGGAGGACGATAATAAACTGAGGACGGAATCTTTTTGCGACCTGAGATAATTTCGACCCAAATCGATTCAACTCCAGGTTGTTCAAGGTCGAGTCGTCTTTTAAAAGCTATTGAGTCACTGATATAAATCAAAACGCCACCAGCACGAGTGGGACGGTCTTTACGAATCGGAATTTGAAATTTAGGAATTAATAAATCGTTATTACTTATACCAGGCCTTAACTAAGTTTCAGAAATTGCTAATATATCAATATCATGTTGGTTGGACAAATTAGAGAGTTCATCGAGCTTCGGATGGACTATAAGACTATTGACATTTACATGAGCAAAGTTTAAATTCTTACATAGCCTACTTGATAGTTCAGGGCCTGGGTTTGGATGAATATCCCCGCATTTAAGCAAAAGAAAAACAATAAAGCGTGTCCAGCCCCACCAGCCACAAATACGACTACGAAAAATGAATCTAACTGAACTGGAGATGCAATGAAAACTACCAATAACTGCCCTGTATTGGTCTAGACTAATAAACTACCCAATGCCCAAGCTCAGCCTACCTTCACAGCGATATTCCCTCTGTACGAATGCATGCCACTTCTTATCCAAACGATAATTGTGAAGACGGTCGTAAAGTAAGATAGAGGACGCGTAAACACAGTACAGAAACATAAAAAGAACGAGCAAACGGAACACAAAACAGACTATCTTAGCTGTAACTGAGACAAAATTTAATGATAACAGTCTGTTACCAATGTGGATATCTCTGGCTATAGTTTTCACCATGTTGATTCGGTAACTGCGGCAGGTGGTGCTGGAATCTTTGTTAGTTGTAAATTAAAAACTATAGCCAGACCCAATATCAAGTTTTCAATGGAACTTGTAGAATCTTGTTGGCTCGAAATCGATTCCGGTTTTAACATAAATAAGAATATTATTATAGTTGTATATACAGGCATCCGAAAGCAAACATTGAACAATTCACTGACCAGCTCGAAGAGTTGCTAAAGCATTTAAATCAATGTAAATATCAAGTAATCTTATTAGGTGATATAAATATAGATTTTTTTTCAATACATTAACCACCAACCTACTGAAAAATATTTAGATATGTTATACGCAAATAATTTTACCCCCATCAGTTATCACTAAGCCCACTCGGATAACTGACCACACCAAAACGTTAATTGACCATATATATACAAACACGCCCATTTCTCAAATCACATCTGGTATTGCATTGTTTGATATATCAGATCATCTCCCTGTATTTTGTGTCATTAACACCCCTTTTAAGAGAATTCATGAAAAACGGTTTTATAGAGATTATAAGCACTTCAGTAAAGAAGCGTATTTGCACGATTTAATGCAAATTGATTGGAATGTTAAACTTAGTAATTTAAATAATAATCTTAATCGAACCACAGAAGATGTAATTCATACTATAGATGAAGTGACGAGAAAGCATGCACCTATCAAAGAGGTGCCACGGAGTAAATTAAAAAACTCACCAAGCCATGGATTACAAATGGATCCTAAAGTCAATTAAAACCAAGCAAAAAAATGTACCACACTCACTTTTTTAGTAATGACACAAAAAAAGTTACTCAATATAAGAAATATGCTAATAAATTAAACAAAATAAAATCGTTAAGTAAAATAAGATATTACAATACTCAATTTGAAAAATGTAAAAATAATCTAAAGGCTACGTGGAAACTTATAGGCACGCTAATTAAGCGGAAATCAAAAGGCCAATTACATCCAACACGACTAATTAGAAACAACGTCACATATACAAATAGATGTGACATTGTAAACCAGCTTAACCAACACTTTGTTAATGTAGGTTCTAATTTGGCAAGCTCATTAGGAGCCTCAAACGATAACCCAACTAGAAATATTCACAATTCACCAGCGTCAAGTTTCATAATGTCACCAGTGATGGAAGTACAAGTACTTGAACATTTTCTTGCATTAGATGGAAACAAGGCTTCTATTAATATTCCGAATAATATGATAAAAATGGCAGCTACTGTAATTGCACCAGATTTCACTTCTATTTACAATGAATCAATTAATACAAGTATTGTTCCTGATATTCTAAAAATTTCGCGTGTTACACCAATTTATAAGAGTGGCACAGTAACAGACCCCAATAACTGTCTATCGACCTATATCAATATTATCTCCCTTTACCAAAGTGCTCGAACGGTTAGTGTATGACCAGTTGGAATTATTTCTCGCCAAAAATACAATTATCTTTGACTATCAATTTGGATTTAGAAAAGGTTACGCTACGGAGCAGGCGATACTAGAAATTACTGATAGCTTAAAAACTGCAATTGACAATAAAGAAATAACATGCGGATTATTTTTAGATTTTTCCAAAGCCTTTGACACCGTTAATCATCACCGCAAATTGAATTTAGTATTTTATCACGTGGTTGATCACGTGACATCTGTAAAAACCTTATGAAAATGGTGAAGTCCATTAGTTTAATCTTCTGACGAAAAATGAAAGTTGTGTGACTTCCCTGTCCTAATCAAGGCAAGTTTTTGTATTTTTTTTTGTTGCGGGCAAAATTTACACGCGGTTATATCAGTGGTGGAATGCCCGTCTTGTGTGCGAAAGGCCTGGGTTCTAATCCCGGCCGTGTCCTTGGACAGGGACGTCAAGACGTTGACCTCGTCTCCTTTCTCTTCTAATCGATATGAGGGGGACGTGAATCGTGAATCGTGGCTTTGTGTTTTACAAAATCTTTCGTCGTTTTCCCGCGTGCGCAAACATATAGTGCAGCCCTGGAATCTTGTCAACATTATTGCTTCGGCAAGCAAACAGCAAACATTCGTTGCGGAAGCAAAATTTGCTCCTCGGAAGCAAAAAAATATGCTTTAACTATTTCAGAAACGTGTTCTGCTTCTCGGGAGCAAATTTCAGTTCCGCAACAAGTGCTAAGCGCGCGAAGCACACCAGGAAACATTTAGGAAACACTGAAATTCTTAAATATTTCAGTCTGCAACTATTTCCTAGCTCGTTTTCGTCATGCTCGAGGGTGACTTTAGGCACCACGGGCAAAGCACCGCTGGATCCTCGAGCATGCGCATTAAGGTGTATCGATCGAAGTCACTCTACGAACAAAAAAAATCATAACTTTTAAGAATTTTGCCTGATTCTTCTCAAATTTTCACAATTGATTGTTACAACTGATAATGTCAAAATCCAGTTCCGATCACACATACTAAATAAATGACGTATGTGACGTAAGTCAACCTCACTTTTTTGACATTTTGAGACATTACTCGAAATCTAGTAGAATTAAGTTTTGGATAGTGACTAAGGGAATAGGCACGTGCATTCAAAAGTCGAGCCGAAATTATCATAATGACCAGGAGGTACATGCAATGCACACCCAGAAATTAGTTATCCGTTGTACCCCCTGGTCATTATGATAATTTATCGACTCAGTTTTGAATGCACGTGCATATTCCGTTAGTCAGCCGTGGCAGCTCTAGGTGCACACAAAGCACTATCCAAAACCTCGGCTCCGATGTGTTTCTCTTTGAAAAATCATATCTCCAACTTGTGAAAGATCCCACAAGGACCGCTCGTGATTCCAGATCGCTCATTTATATCACATGCATGCCACTTCTCAACCTCATAACATTTCGCACGTGCGGATCATTAAATCTGCCCTTAGCGACCATGATATGGTCGGCTGTGTTAGAAAACTGAATTCTCTCAAGTTCAAGCCCAGATTAATAAAGTGTCGAAACTACTCAAAATACATTTCTTCAAGCTTTAATGAGGAGTTACCAAGTGTCTTGTGGGTCGATATAAACCACTGTTTTATGCAAAACTGTTATATCAACGAAGCGTGGATGGTCTTTAAGATTAATCAGGGACGGCGGAGCGTCATTGAGCCGGTATGACGATCAAACTTAGTCTTAAACTGACTGAGAAGTAACTAGGCAAAATGTTTTTGGGCAAAAAAGTGGGGTATAGTAAAGCAAAGGCAAGTTATAATAGAAGGCTTATCGAGGAGACCTCTAATGACCCACGCAATTTCTGGAAAGTAGTCAAGAAAATTCTTCCAAACTAAACAAAGAAATCTCAGTCTACTACGGCTAGTCCCATAAGCGTCGATGGTAGTACTACTACAAATCCTCACGCCATTGCAAATGGTTTTGTACTTTTTTCACAAACATTGTAGAACGAATTATACCTGCAAACGACGACACCACCCCTGCATACTCATTTCCACCTAATGTTACACAGCAATCGAACCGGGACCGCTTTTGTCTAAGGCCTGTTACTGTGAACTTTGTAAATCGTCAATTAAAGTTACTTAAGTCAACTAAGGCCACAGGATTAGATGGAATTTCCGCTCGGCTACTTAAACATCAGCTCCAACGATATCGGCCCCTCTTGCGGCAATTATAAACTGGTCAATTTCTACTGCAACCACAGGCTAACCATCCTCTCATTTTGCGTATTTGTCACTGATGTTAATCCATTTGTTGATTTAACACGCGCTCATATTACAGCTCGGACTTCTTGTGGCTCAAGTTTGTTTACATATAGCTTGGGCTTCCTTTGGCTCATCTCGCCAACTACATAAAAATACACAAGGCAGGCAACTAAATCCATAGATGCCAAGCAAGGCGCGCGATAATTTTGCCCAAAACCGAAAACTTCCCGGTTCCTGCTCCCTCTCGTTGAAGAACAGTAAATGAGCTACGTTTTTGGTGGTAATTCACGGCGATATCGAGTGGTACACACTCGCAAAAGCTTCCTTAATCCTAGAAACCGTCAAACTGGTCCAGATTTTCGGCGATATTTTTTCTCCCTATGATCGGGACAGATAAGAGCCATCATAAGGATTTATAACGGTCATCACATTCAAATTTTTTTAATCAAACTGTCAAATGATCTCCCGTCTAGAGTCCCCAGCGAAGAAATGGGCAGCTGACACTGATTTTCCCTAATCTGTTTTGCAACTTGACACACCACCCCGATTAAGTTTTTTGGCAGCTTCCGACAAACCAACCGGAAGAAAAACGTCTTGAAGAATCGCGGTAAGTTTGTTTACAAAACTTTTTTTCCACGACCGCTAAACTCTAGTACTATGATGTCAGACAAAATTTCACTCCACTCTACTAGTATTACTATCAATAAATTCGGCACAAATACAGTTTATCACATCACAAAAAAATATTTAACTAGTAAATTACCGTGTTTATAGTGAGCTTGCTCGTTCCAAGAGTGCCAGGATCTTTGAAATTTCTAGTCAAGAGTGTGAAGAAGAAGTTCCACTTTCTCCCGATTTGAACTCCGAAAGACCGAAGTCGATTTGTCGAAGGCAAAGAAAACATTGTACAGCGTTCATAAGTGTATTCAAGCGGCTCAGAAGTCTCACTGGTCTCTTGCATTTTTACTAGCCTTAGGGTTCCGTTTTTGCTTGTATTTTTACAATTCAAGTAGCTGATTACTTTAACTAGTAGTCTAACGGATTGCTTCCAAATATATGAGTAGTTGAACACTTTTTGCAACGGTTTTCCAGCTATAACCCTCAGTCCCTCACTCAGTTTTCTCCAATTCACTGCTCAGTCACTTTGTTTTTTTTTTGTTCAGCTAGTTCAAACGTTAACTTGCATTTATTTTTGCATCCGAGATCTACTCATTTCCTCCTGAATCTCACCCGAGAATGTTTTGTCTACACTTAACGGCGCTGTGCAATGTTTAGCAGGATTTGTTTCTTACTAACGACAAGAAAATGTTGGACATTGGACGGACTATAAACTCTTTGTCTTTGGACTTCGGTTCGCGAATTCGCTTCAACTTCTCAATGTTTGTGCCAATTTGTGGTGGAAAAATCGACTGCTTCAAATCAGAAGAAAGTGGAACTTCTTCTTCACACTCTCGACCACAGGCAGCCCAAGCTCTAAATATCTAGCTAATACTTACAGCGTTTGTATCGGAATTTCAACGAGCTAGAAATACGAAAGAATTAATGAATAAAATGCCTTACCTTGCCTCCATAGTGTATTACTTGCTGTCTGTGTGGTGACTGGGGTAATATGAAGCGATTTTTGTGAGTTTTGGGAGCAGAGGAAATGAAAACTCGCTAAAATCGCTTCATGTCAACCCTGTTACCACACAGACAGCAAGTAATACACTATGGAGGCAAGGTAAGGCATTTTATTCATTAATTCTTTCGTATTTCTAGCTCGTTGAAGTTCCCATACAAACGCTGTAAGTATTAGCTAGATATTTAGAGCTTGGGCTGCCTGTGTCTCGACTAGAAATTTCAAACATCCTGGCACTCTTGGAACGAGCAAGCTCACTACAAACACGGTAATTTGTTAGGTATAATTTTTTTATGATGTGATAAACTCTATTTGTGCTGAATTTATTGATGCCTTGAGTGATGGTAATACTAGTAGTAGTAGAGTGGGGTGAAATTTGGTCTGAAATGATAGTACGAGAGTTTAGCGGTCGTGCGAAATATATATATTTTTATAAACAAACTTCCCGCGATTCTTCGAGATATTTTTCTTCCGGTTGGTTTGTCGGAAGCTGCCAAAAAACTTAATCGGGGTGGTGTGTCAAGTTGCAAAACAGCCTATACGAGGGAGATTAGGGGAAATATGTCAGCTGTCCATTTCTTCGCTGGGGACTCTAGACGGGAGATCATTTGACAGTTAGATTAAAAATTTTGAATGTAATGACCGTTATAAATCCTTATGATGGCTCATATCTGTCCCGATCATAGAGAGAAAAAAAATCGCCGAAAATCTGGACCAGTTTGACGGTTTCTAGGAAGCTTTTGCGAGTGTGTACCACTCGATATCGCCGTGAATCACCACCAAAAACGTAGCTCATTTACTGTTCTTCAACATTTTGAATGTCAGAGAGGGAGCAGGAACCGGGAAGTTTTCGTTTTTCGGCAAAATTCTCGCACGCCTTGCTTGGCGGCTATGCCGGGATTTAGTTTTTTTATGTAGTTAGCGAGATGAGCCACAGGAAGCCCGAGCTATATGTAAACAAACCTGAGGCACAGGAAGCCCGAGCTGTATTATGAGCGCGCGTTAAATCAACAAATGGATTAACATCATTGACAAATACACAAAATGAGAGAATGGTTAGCCTGTGCTGCAACAGTACCTGACGAGTGGAAATACGCGAGAATTGTTTGCCTGCATAAAGATGGTGACAAAACAGACATGGATAATTAAAGGGGCTGTGTCATGGTAAGAATTTACATTCGTTTTTCCGGGCCGGAAACTGTAATTTCCACCGATTTTGATATGAAGTAACGAACCTCTCGGTCATGTGGGATGCTTAAAATGAAAGCAAATATGCAAAAATGACTAACAAATAGTGTATATAAACAGTCTCCAGGGAAAATATTGAAAATCCTTTCAATCAAGCATTGAGGGAGGGAAGTTTAACTGTTTGTATCCAATTAACAGCCACTAAACGAGCGATTACTCGATACATGCGGAGTACCATGACATAGCCCCTTTAACGCCATTATCCATTTTGCCAGTTATCTCGAAAATTCTTGAGGGCGCGATTAAGAGACAGGTGGTTCAATATCTGGACGTAACTTATACTTAACTTATTCTCATCTAGTTTGGCATTTCTGTCGAGCTAGTGATAGCAGAAAGCTCGAACGTATCCAGGAAAGGGCCCATAGAGCTATCTATTGCGACAGTGTCCAGTTATTATGAACTACTAGACAAAGCTACTATCTGCACCCTACAGAACAGAAGACTCCATGACATGGCAACTCTTATGTATAAGGCCAAGAACAAACTATGCCCAAACTATATCAGTAACTTATTTAAAATCTCGGGCAGTAAGTATACATTACGTAATAAAGAATTTGTAATTCCTAAATTTCAAACTGTAACATTCGATAAGCATTCCATTAGATATATGGGACCCAAGTTATGGCTAAGAATACCGGAGAACATTAGACAATCACCATCACTGTCATCTTTTAAGAATAATATTCGTAAGTTGGACTTGAGTGTTGTGTTGGCCGATGACAGCTGTACCAACTGCCTATTATGTAGTACTTGAGCTGAGGTGCACACGTTATCTAGTGCGTGCGGTTGATACAGTTTAGGGACGGACAACACAGCTCTCAATGTGTTATTATTAAATTGTAAAATATTAAAATACTAGATTATATATTATCTTAATCACGATTGTACATATTATTCATAACTAGTTCTTTTATAATTCTTAACATTGTATTATTTTACAAATTTAAGTTAGGGTGTCCCATTTAGTGGTTGTTATACAGCTATATATGTAGATTGACACGTAAATAAAGTTGTTATTCTGTAACCAATCAGCTGTCCCCGTTTCAGTGTTAGTTTAGAAAGCATTCGACTCCAGATGCAGTGACGTACTTTACAGATCGCATACGGAAGGGCATTGACGAAGGCTGTCTCACTGGGGCAGTGTTTATAGACATGCGTAAGGCTGTCGATATAGTGTAAACCACGTTTTGTTGCTGGAAAAACTTACTAAATTGGTCGATAATGAACAGCATTGGTTTGTTAACTACCTGTCAAACCGGAAGCAATAAGTGCTTTCTGATGGAATACTATCTGTACCACAAGAGATTAAGTCAGGGGTTACCCAAGGTTCAATACTAGGTCCGATTCTGTTTTCAATATATATATATAAACGATTTGCCTTATTGTATACACAAGTCCCGAGTGCTCTTGTATGCTGACGATGCAGTTATCTTTCACACAAGGAGTGCCGACATTGTTGAGGTGGAGAAAAATCAATTATGACGTGAGTGAACCCTACTTTTTGACATTTTGTGTCATTACTCGAAATGCGTAGTCGAACGATTTTTCTCAAACAACTGGAAACTGTTCAAACTTAGAACACACGTACACGGTGCAAATATGATCAAAATCCCTTGCGGAAAGAAGGGGGAAGGCTTAGCCGTCAGGAGATGCATTGTCAGCGGTGACTATCCAGTCCTTAACTGCTAATGAGTCAGCAGGAAGGATAATGTACTATTCTTGGCGCTCTTTTCTGTAGCCGATCTAACTTATTACACGCATTTTGGCCAATACTACTCCAGGCGACATCACAATAGTCTAGTATAGGCAGAATAGTTGACTTGTAGACCTTGTTTGCTGCGTCAACGGTAAGACATTTCCTAATCCTACCTAGCGCGCCAATTCTAGAAGATATTTGACTGAAAAGTCTATCTACATGCTCCTTAAAATTAAGGTGGCATATAAAGTTACACCTAAGTATTTATAATGTTCGACCCACTTCACAAGTCCATCACCAAGAAACAGTTCGAATTTGTTATTGACAGAAATCCTTGACGGGATGAATACAGCGTCTGTTTTGAGTTGACCAAGCCTGGAGATTAGTCAAATCTTTTTGAAGTACTGACTCCAACTCATCAATGTCGACACTCCTTGTGTGAAAGATAACTGCATCGTCAGCATACAAATTCCGGTGCAGATCGCAGTTCAGTCTCTTCCATTTCTGGAGTTTATATGTGCTGTTGGTGAATCCAATCACGGCACAATTAGAATTAACCATTATAGAATCATGAAGTACAATTGAATCATCCGCTGAAATTGTTTAAGGTGTTCTTCCGTTGTACATATACTTGCTCCCCGTCATGGTTCATGGCGGCCATCTTGAATGTTTACCCCCTAAACTGGTTACCAGGCCCCTTCGACATATACACGTATTTTGTGTCTGATTGGTGTATTAGTGTGTGTGTTCGGGTGAAGATTTTGATGCCCAAAATCGTAAAAGTTATGACATTTCTTTAAATTCGCAAAGTGGCTCAGTTCGAAGTATCGATCAAGACACCTTAGGCCTGATTCAAACGCCGAACATGACGCAGCTCCTTTGATGGCAACATTTAATGAAGGCTGGATCGTGTGTGTTGAGTAAGGTGTTTGGATGGTTGTAGCTGCTCTGATTAAGACCAGCTAGTTTTTTTACCGTAAAACTACAAATAACAGTGAGAACTTCGTATTCGTGAAATTATCAAGATGAGTGGCATGGGTACACTAAAATAACTTGACTTAGCCCCTGTCCACATTAAGCGGATTTAGGCTCACTCTTACACTAAAATAACTTGACTTAGCTCCTGTTCACACGAAGCGGACTTAGTGGTTGATCCGATCGAAAACTTGAGCCGACTGAAATTTTCGAATCAACCCCGTAGTTCTTCTTTATAGTATGTACATGAAGCGACTTGATATTTCGTCAATCCGATCGACTTCAAATCTCAAGTCAATCCTAAAGTTGAGCTGCTTGACTTGAGTTTACCAGTCAGATAGTCAGATAATGCCCGTTCGAGTAGCTTCATGTGAACACGTCAAGCCGATTGCGTTTTCGATTGGATCGACCACTCAATCCGCTCCATGTAAACAGGGGCTTATATAAGTATGGACTTCTAACAGTCCTATCGTACAGTTTACAATAGATTCCTTAAAGAGGAAAACGTTAATTTCAGTATGAAATCTTCTCTGATCTTATTACTTTCCAAAATTTGCTATCCGAACTATGAAATAAATTTTTTGAAGCAATCATACATATGAAATAAAAGACAAGCACGTGACTCGTACACTGCGATACTAACCAGCATGCTCTGCGGCGACATGAAACAGCGACAGACCAATCAACGTGATGGTAGGTGCGACAGTAATTGGACCAATGAAACGAAGCAGAAATCCAATGACACCAGAGAACCCAATAATAATTTGAAACAGAGAAGATACCATGATGGCGCCTTGGATCTGAGGAGTAGGAAGAGCAACTTAAAGAACTGAATAGAACTTAATTCAACTGATTAAGGTGTATCAAAACATGTGAAGGGAATGCAGTACGTACCGCAGTCATTGCTTTTTGCTGCAAGTGACACATTGAGAGAAAGTTCTACTGTAAAGAATGAATGACTCCTCCGGGACACAAACTTACCGAGTTTATATATATTTCCTAAAAGAAGTCAACGACGTTGGAAAGGCGGGATATGTTTTATTCCACATGCATACAGCCAATAAACCTGACGAGACTTACAACAACAAACGTCACGTGTGATCTGTATAATTATACACGTATACATAGTGTCATTTCTCTTTTTCTTTTTATGTGTTAACAGCCAATAAACCTGCCGAAGCGTACAACAACAAACATACGTGTCACGTGGGATCTGTATAATTATATCCGTATAGTGTCCTTTTCTCTTTTTCCTTTTATAAATGTGTTAAAAATTATATAATCTTTAGGGTTTAGTTACTATGATTAAACAACAACAACTAATATCATCTTTAGGGTTTAGTTACTGATTAAACAACAACAATTTATAAGGAACTGAATAAACCCTAACGAAACGTAGACGTTGCCCAGCGTCCCGTCTGATGATGTACTACATCATTCATAACATTGTTGAAATGGATAGAGAATCCTATTTCAATTATCTGTAGAGCTGCGCACAAGAGGCAGTCATAAGGTCAAGTTGCAACTTCCACAAAGCACAAAAGATGTCTTCAAATATTCTCTTTTCACCCACAACTGCTGGGGATTGGAACAACCTCCCACCTAACATAGCAACGATCTCATCACTACAGAGATTTAGTTACTGAGCCGGTTTAGGATGTTCAATACCCCACGTAGTTTATATATTACGAACATTTGTTTTATTTATTTGCTTATTTATTATATTTTATTATATTTATTTTAATTAGAATTTTAAGTAGTTTTTGGACATATAAACTCAATTTTTAGTCTAGTTCTTAATTGATTGTAAATAGCTTAGTATGTATTTATCAGTTATAGTTAGTGTTTTGCCTCACGGTTTTACTTAGTGTTTTGCTGATGATAAATGATGATAATAATGTTCAGTATACTTTACCTCTCTCATCCTTATTTTCCATTCCTCGCCATCAGTATCAGCTGTCGTCGCATTTGCACTCGTGTTCATTGCAGTTGCTTTTAAGAGAACAAAAATGTGTTACTCAGTTTAAAACAATGTCACCAATTTATGCGATGAAATATATGATAATGTTAATATTGATATATGATACCGCCTGCATTTCATTTCAAGAGTGTATGGCACTCCAATTAATATCGTTTGTTTTCCTGGATCTTGATCCCCACATAACGCCGCTCACGATAAACCTTTCCAGTGTTAATCTTTACCTACCCTCGATTTTACTACATTTGAATTCGGGCAGTGATAGAATGGCGAAGGTCGGTGCAAGAAATGAAAATGTTCCACCTTGAACGATTGGCAACCTGGAGTTAAAAAAACAATCATTACACATAAGAACTTGACGCAGCTATGTTCCTCAAATGCATGTTTGCTATCATTATGAGTTTTAGCCTGTCTTCCATTTGTTTATTTTAGTTGTTTTTGGTTTCCCTATGAAAACGCAAAGCCTATGATTTGTGGATTAACAAATGCTGCGATGTTGATCCACAAATGTTGAACCGTTTATCATACAATGTCAACATTTTGAACTGATGATATTGAACGAAATAGTCATGCTCTGTTCCATTCAACAAGCTACAACTTGTTGAACGGCATCAACCAATCATATTATCACTTGTGATCATGTGACTTTAATGTACATGTGATCATTCAATATGCTGACGACCGCCATGGAGTGGAACTATAAAACAACATCAGAACTTATAACACTTGCTACTCAACGAAAGTACAATGGAACGATGTTGAATCGTGTGAAGGCATAAGAGGCACTGAATTAGAACGACAATCGTTTTCATTTTAATCACTACACTAATTACTAATTACTGCACTAATCACTTGTTCAATATCCTTCTTCGCTATTGCTACAAAGATATTCAAGTATGGCTGGTCAATTGAATAATGAGCTTCATACCTGACACCAAAGGTAGTCTGAAGCAATGTCGCGATGCCAGACACAAAAAATATAGTGCTAAGAATCTCGGCAATGACCAGTGAGTTATCTGAGAAGCACATGGGTCCACTGAGTATGAAGGGGATAGACAGGGTTCCGCCTAACATGGTAAGGTAATGCTGCAAGGGAAGATGACACAGTAAGTAACAAGAACAGGGTTCCACCTAACATGGTTAAGGTAATGCTGCAAGGGAAGAGGACACAGTAAGTAACAAGAACAGGGCTCCACCTAACATGGTAAGTAACATGAACATGGTTCCACCTAACATGGTAAGGTAATGCTGCAAGGAAAGATGACACAGTAAGTAACAAGAACAGGGTTCCACCTAACATGGTTAAGGTAATGCTGCAAGGGAAGATGACACAGTAAGTAACAAGAACAGGGTTCCACCTAACATGGTAAGGTAATGCTGCAAGGAAAGATGACACAGTAAGTAACAAGAACAGGGTTCCACCTAACATGGTTAAGGTAATGCTGCAAGGGAAGATGACACAGTAAGTAACAAGAACAGGGTTCCACCTAACATGGTAAGGTAATGCTGCAAGGAAAGATGACAGAGTAAGTAACAAGAACAGGGTTCCACCTAACATGGTTAAGGTAATGCTGCAAGGGAAGATGACACAGTAAGTAACAAGAACAGGGTTCCACCTAACATGGTAAGGTAATGCTGCAAGGAAAGATGACACAGTAAGTAACAAGAACAGGGTTCCACCTAACATGGTTAAGGTAATGCTGCAAGGGAAGATGACACAGTAAGTAACAAGAACAGGGTTCCACCTAACATGGTAAGGTAATGCTGCAAGGAAAGATGACAGAGTAAGTAACAAGAACAGGGTTCCACCTAACATGGTTAAGGTAATGCTGCAAGGAAAGATGACACAGTGAGTAACAAGAACAGGGTTCCACCTAACATGGTAAAGTAATGCTGCAAGGAAAGATGACACAGTAAGTAACAAGAACAGGGTTCTACATGTACCTAACATGATAAGTAACATGAACATGGTTCCACCTAACTTGGTAAGTACCAAGAACAGGGGTTCACCTAACATGGTAAGTAACACGAACAGAGTTCCACCTAACATGGTAAGTAACAAGAACAGGGTTCCACCTAACATGGTAAATAACTAGAACAGGGTTCCACCTAATATTATAAATAACAAGGACAGGGTTCCACCTAACATGGTACTGCGCATGTATCGAGTAATCGCTTGGTTGGTGGCTGTTAATTGGATACACATTTAAACTTCCCTCCCTCATTGCTTGATTGAAAGGATTTTCAATATTTATCCTGTAGACTGTTTATATACACTGTGTATTAGTCATTTTTGCATAATATTTGCTTTGATTTTAAGCATCCCATATGGCCGAGAGGTTCGTTGATTAATTCATATCAAAATCGGTGCATGGAAATAGCTGTTTCCGGCCCGGAACGCGAATATAAAGTATATCACCACGATACAGCCCCTTTAATGCTTCCAGGATTCCACCTAACATGGTAAGTAACAAGAACAGGGTTCCACCTAACATGGTAAATAACAAGAACAGGGTTCCACCTAACATGGTAAGTAACAAGAACAGGGTACGTTCCACCAACCATGGTAAGTAACAAGAACAGGATTCCACCTAACATGGTAAGTAACAAGAACAGGGTTCCACCTAACATGGTAAGTAACAAGAACAGGGTTCCCCACCTAACATGGTAAGTAACAAGAACATGGTTCCACCTAACATTGGTAAATAACAAGAACAGGGTTGTGCCTAACATGGTAAGTAACACGAACAGGGTTCCACCTAACATGGTAAGTAACAAGAACAGGGTACGTTCCACCAACCATGGTAAGTAACAAGAACAAGGTTCCACCTAACATGACAAGTAACAAGAACAGGTTTCCGCCTAACATGGTAAGTAACAAGAACAGGGTTCCACCTAACATGGTAAGTATCAAGAACATGGTTCCACCTAACATGGTAAATAACAAGAACAGGGTTCCACCTAACATGGTAAATAACAAGAACATGGTTCCATCTAACATGGTAAATAACAAGAACATGGTTCCATCTAACATGGTAAATAACAAGAACAGGGTTCCACCTAACATGGTAAATAACAAGAACAGGGTTCCACCTAACATGGTAAATAACAAGAACATGGTTCCACCTAACATGGTAAATAACAAGAACATGGTTCCATCTAACATGGTAAATAACAAGAACATGGTTCCATCTAACATGGTAAATAACAAGAACATGGTTCCACCTAACATGGTAAGTAACAAGAACATGGTTCCACCTAACATGGTAAATAACAAGAACATGGTTCCACCTAACATGGTAAGTAACAAGAACAGGGTTCCACCTAACATGGTAAATAACAAGAACATGGTTCCACCTAACATGGCAAGTAACAAGAACATGGTTCCATCTAACATGGTAAATAACAAGAACATGGTTCCACCTAACATGGTAAGTAACAAGAACAGGGTTCCACCTAACATGGTAAATAACAAGAACATGGTTCCATCTAACATGGTAAATAACAAGAACATGGTTCCATCTAACATGGTAAGTAACAAGAACAGGGTTCCACCTAACATGGTAAATAACAAGAACAGGTTTCCACCTAACATGGTAAGTAACAAGAACAGGGTTCCACCTAACATGGTAAGTAACAAGAACAGGTTTCCACCTAACATGGTAAGTAACAAGAACAGGGTTCCACCTAACATGGTAAGTAACAAGGACAGGGTTCCACCTAACATGGTAAGTAACAAGAACAGGGTTCCACCTAACATGGTAAATAACAAGAACAGGTTTCCACCTAACATGGTAAGTAACAAGAACAGGGTTCCACCTAACATGGTAAGTAACAAGAACAGGGTTCCACCTAACATGGTAAGTAACAAGAACAGGGTTCCACCTAACATGGTAAGTAACAAGAACAGGGTTCCGCCTAACATGGTAAATAACAAGAACATGGTTCCACCTAACATGGTAAGTAACAAGAACAAGGTTCCACCTAACATGGTAAGTAACAAGAACAGGGTTCCACCTAACATGGTAAGTAACAAGAACAGGGTTCCACCTAACATGGTAAACAACAAGAACATGGTTCCATCTAACATGGCAAGTAACAAGAACAGGGTTCCACCTAACATGGTAAGTAACAAGAACAGGGTTCCACCTAACATGGTAAACAACAAGAACATGGTTCCACCTAACATGGTAAGTAACAAGAACAGGGTTCCACCTAACATGGTAAGTAACAAGAACATGGTTCCACCTAACATGGTAAATAACAAGAACATGGTTCCATCTAACATGACAAGTAACAAGAACATGGTTCCACCTAACATGGTAAATAACAAGAACATGGTTCCACCTAACATGGTAAGTAACAAGAACATGGTTCCACCTAACATGGTAAATAACAAGAACATGGTTCCACCTAACATGGCAAGTAACAAGAACATGGTTCCACCTAACATGACAAGTAACAAGAACATGGTTCCACCTAACATGGTAAATAACAAGAACATGGTTCCATCTAACATGACAAGTAACAAGAACATGGTTCCACCTAACATGGTAAATAACAAGAACATGGTTCCACCTAACATGGTAAGTAACAAGAACATGGTTCCACCTAACATGGTAAATAACAAGAACATGGTTCCACCTAACATGGCAAGTAACAAGAACATGGTTCCACCTAACATGACAAGTAACAAGAACATGGTTCCACCTAACATGGTAAATAACAAGAACATGGTTCCACCTAACATGGTAAATAACAAGAACAGGGTTCCACCTAACATGGTAAATAACAAGAACATGGTTCCACCTAACATGGTAAGTAACAAGAACAGGGTTCCACCTAACATGGTAAATAACAAGAACAGGGTTCCACCTAACATGGTAAATAACAAGAACATGGTTCCACCTAACATGGTAAGTAACAAGAACAGGGTTCCACCTAACATGGTAAACAACAAGAACATGGTTCCATCTAACATGGCAAGTAACAAGAACATGGTTCCACCTAACATGGTAAGTAACAAGAACAGGGTTCCACCTAACATGGTAAGTAACAAGAACAGGGTTCCACCTAACATGGTAAGTAACAAGAACAGGGTTCCACCTAACATGGTAAGTAACAAGAACATGGTTCCACCTAACATGGTAAGTAACAAGAACAGGGTTCCACCTAACATGGTAAACAACAAGAACATGGTTCCACCTAACATGGTAAGTAACAAGAACAGGGTTCCACCTAACATGGTAAGTAACAAGAACAGGGTTCCACCTAACATGGTAAGTAACAAGAACAGGGTTCCACCTAACATGGTAAGTAACAAGAACAGGGTTCCACCTAACATGGTAAGTAACAGAAACATTCTCGACTCCAGACCTTCTTATTTCTTACTGCGGATACATAAGAAAAAGAATAGAGGGTAGAGAATGGTAACAAGTAAGTTAACGAGTAGAGCTTATATCATATGCGATCGATAAAATGAGACTAATAAGACGAGCTCTTAATACCTGGAATCCAAGTGACAGGCAGGCATACCAAGGAGGGTTCTCGTCCACGACGTACGCTAGACCCAGGGCCTTTCTTCTTCTTTTGGCTGCACTTGCAGTTGTTTCAGAGATTTGGAAACCAACTTTTGCATTCTAAAAAAAATCGTAGTTTGCTATTTAGGAAGCATAACATTATTTTGCAGAGTTAATTTAATCCAATACTGCTTGTAGCAAATTATGGGTTGCGATATATATTAAAAATACTATTGTGTGCAAACTTGCGACACCAACACCAAGTCTGAATCTGTTTATTTTCCTGTTAATCACTTTTTTCGATATGGCTTTATATTACTTCAAATGGTGACGAAGTTAGGTGGACCGGAGGCTACGATATATGCACTTTGTAGCCCCTGTTTTGCTCAATTCCCTAGCTACATGTAGTTGAACGACAAGTATATATATATATATTAACTTTATTAAAGTCTCAATCTTATAGCAAGTGCCTTGCTAATCGGGGAGACTACGTCAGTGGACCTACAATTTTACGTCCTTGTCCGAGAAGACGTGAAGATCTAACCATTTGCACAAGCACTTGCTACTCGGCCGTTACTTACCATCCCAAACGTCTTTCAGAAGAAAAGCCAATAGACGGACTACTTAGTAGCCTATGGTAGGGGTGGGGATGGGGGAATGATTTGTGTAGATTAGTTCACGTCTCATCCAAAGAGATATAGACACGATGTTTTGACTTGTGATCAAACTGAGAGATCGCCTTGGAACAGTCAGTTAATGCAACATTTTTAAACTAACTGAATTTATTATCAGCGGTAACTTGTCGATGGAAAGCGAGGTGGGCAGCAGACGTTTGAGCTCGTTTCCTATTTCTTCGAACAGAGATTACTATACTAGCACTAGCTTTTACTCGACGATAGGTCGGGACTAACACACTTTTCTCGTGTTTAGCCTTGCCATATAAAGACTGTGAGTGAAGCCATGTCATTTCGTCTGCCTTACAGAGGAATGACTAATATATATAGTCAATCCCAAGAACGTAGTCGTTTTACATTTATACAAATATACTGTAAGTAAACCTTTATGCGGAATAATGCTAAATTCTAGACTTACAATTATGGGATGTTCTACAAAACATGTTTTCTGATTGGCCTACCCAAAATGCAACTCAAAAAGGGATCTCAATCGCAACATAACAAATGTATCTTAGTATATATTTGTCTATTTTACGGCTGCAATGAACAAATAGATGTTTAAGTAATGGTCCAGATAAGAACTGTAGTGCTCTACGGCAAGGAATGTTAAAAGGTGTTAATTTTCTATTCTTTCTCGTAATGTCATTGGTTGATACTTAGAAATTCAATAGAAACCCATCGAAATAATGCATTTTTATTCGATATTTTTTTGTGGTTTGAATTTATTTTTGATCAAACTAACTATGGCTTAATTTCGAAGAATATGGTGTGTGGGGAAAGTTCTCAAATTTGCGATTGAAAAATCCTTTGTTTTCTCTATATCCGATTGGGTATTTCATTTTCACAGAAAAAAGAGCCAATATCATAAAGAAATGTTTTATTTTCGAGATGTAGTTTGGACTGTAGATAAAAGAAGGTATTCATTTATATAGCGAAAATTATATATGAATATATCCAAATGCGCTTCACAAGATTATTTTTGTGATACTGACTGCTATTGTGGCACAATGTGCTGCCGTGCAGTTGACAATCATGAGTGATTGTTAGTAACTCACAATACCTGGCTGTTGTGTCGGGAGACAATTCCCTACTCTTTCTCGAAATAACACAACAGGTTCTTTCACGTCCCCCTCGTATAGACTAGAAGAGGAAGGAGACAAGGCCAACGGATTATACGTCCCTGCCCAAGGACGCGGCCGGGATTCGAACCCCTGACCTCCCGCACTCTAGACCGTGCTCTACCATCTGAGCTAACCTCCTAAAGCACTTAAGGCATATTCAAGCAAAATCGTATGTGGGGGAGGCTCATTGCCACAGAACAATGGATTCTACTACAGTTCTTATCTGGACTAATTACTTAAGATATATTTGCTAATATACTATTGCGACTAAAATACTTTTTTCAGATGTGTTGGGAGTCAAGCGAATATAAAAATATTTTCTCAACAACATCCCATAATTGTAGGTACTAATATGAGCATTATTCCACTAAAATGTACATACTTCTGAAAAATGTATTTTGACCGCAATTATATGCGGATAAGAAATATATCTGAAGTATATATTTAATTGTCTATTTTAGGACAATAATGAACAAATATATATTTAAGATACAATGATGAAGACTCATCTGTATAGGTAATGTAAATTGTCAAATGAAATTAAAACTTTTGAGACTCTGTACAAAACAAATTGAAAAGACTTAAGTAATGGTCCGCGCAAGAGGTAGTTAATGTTATGCATGAAATAAGAGGTAGGCATATGTTATGCATGGCATAAGAGGTAGGTATATGTTATGCATGGCATAAGAGGTAGGTATATGTTATGCATGGCATAAGAGGTAGGTATATGTTATGCATGGCATAAGAGGTAGGTATATGTTATGCATGGAATAAGAGGTAGGTATATGTTATGCATGGAATAAGAGGTAGATATATGTTATGCATGGAATGTAAAATGTGCTAATTGTGGTATTGTTTCATTCTTCTACCTCATTGGCTTAGACATTAAAATATATCTAAACTTGAAGAAGAATATTAGTTTTTCTCATTTTGTAAACAGATTTGAATTGCTTCTGGTGAAAACACTCATAACTTAATATGACGACTTTCAATATGGGAAACATTTTTAGATTGAACGTTTTCTTGGTTATTGTTTTGGACTCTGATTGGACGAAATGTTTTCACACAAAAGAAATGTATCTTTAAAATGTAGTTTCAGTGGATTTGATTTCAGAAATTTATCATTTAAGGGTTGAAAATACTAAAGTGGGGAAAGCAAATTGCATCTGAACAATATAATTGTGCCTACCTCTTGCGCGGACTGTTACTTAAAACCTTAAGCTTTCACTCTCAACTGAGAGCTTGATCACAAGTGAGTGCGAAGGTCACGCTCGCTTGCAGTCACGGGCTTTCGGTCCACGTGACTGCAAGGTGTTGTCCCAAATGCGAGGGAGCTGGTACCGGCCCCCGTCACGGTTCAAATCAGGTTGGTTGATCCGGATGTAAATGCCTTCATCCACCCTGCGCTCAAACCATCAGGCCTCGCGGTCGAGAACTTGCACATTTTCCAGTGTTACTCGATGTCCCGAACAATCCTGGTTAATGTGTTTGGAAACCCCTGATGTCTAAAAACGTTTAATTTCATTCGAGAATATACTTAAGATGTCTTAAGATTTTCTATCAGGAGCCCATTACCAGGAGCGTCCATATATACTATACCCGTGAGTCAGCGTATGACCGGTTTGAGCTATTTTTAGAACATGTTTCCCGGGTAACTGCCTTCTGACTCTGCTGCGATCGGGCATATGCTTGCCGTAATTATTAAGAATGATCTATTGTTCTTTGAGGTGATTTTACTAATGCTGCATTGTCCTGACTATGGTTTGATTGGATTCCCAAAGTGTGGGCACGTGAACTCCCGTGAGATCTATTCTAAATATAGCTCAATCCGGTCATACGCTGACTCACAGACCAAGTATGGAAGATGGACGCTCCTGGTAATGTGCTCCTGTTTATATGAATTCATGTTTTGACCTACAATCTCGTTCAATTTGAATTGAAAAATTACCTCACCTCTCCCCAATCAGTGGTGAGACCGTTGCCCAAATGAAATGGACGATATTTAGTATCCTTAAAATAGGGGGTGGGGTCTTAATGCTAGATTAATTAATTCACCCGATCGCTACATGGTCAGAGTGAGTCCAAGACATAGTGAAACATAGCAACCGTTTACTACTTCTCGGCATTGTAATCCGGCATTGTATAATATTTCGGTTTACCCTGCGTTGTGTGGTCAAATGCACTTAAACGTTTTTTATTATTTTTGTGTTCCTGTCATGTTCTGATTGAAAAAGGTTCGTTTTTTGTTACTCTTCTAATTGTATCATAACAGCTAATAAAATCAAACGGTACAAAAAACTTATTCGTTGATTGTTTTTTTTTATCTTATTATTTCTAAACAGTTGTTAAATAAACAAACGATTTATTTCGAGGTGTTAAATAAATAAACGATTTATTTTACGTCGAAGATACAGGAAGCCGTTACCGGGTCTCCCAAGCCAGAGGCTGACGAACTCGAATTGGAATTTAGGTTGGTTTTTGAGGAGGGAGGAAAACCGGAGAACCCGGAGAAAAACCAGATACCAACAAACTCAACTCACATATGGCGCCGCGTCCGGGAATCGAACCTGTGCCACAGAGGTGAGAGGCGAAGCGCTTGACCACCCCGGCTTTTCCAGCATGATCATCGGTTCCATTGCATGCATTCTGCAATCAAACACAATCTAATTCACAGAAATTGTTCAGCAATCGAACGAAATCGAACAATTCGATTGAGTACGATTGGTTTTGTTACTCGATGAAACGTTCGATGATGACAATCTCGGTTGGAATTACGATATTTTTAGAGCCAAAGGTCAACAATAACTTGTTACTCGGGCTGCCTGTGGCAACACCGAGTCTTAAAATACAAGTCCTTTTTTAATTTTTTTTATTCCGTGTAGCAAAATTTCTGCGCATGCGTTAAAGGTCAAATTCACACCAATCAGATTGCACTATGCTGGTCACGCAACAATCGCCAGGTTAATTTATTTACATAATTTAATACAGTAAAGCAAGGTGGCGGAGGACCCGCGAGGAACTTTCTCTCTAATTTGGAGTCCCATCTCTCAAATGTAAGCCAGTTTAATGTTTTATTTAACTTCACTTGTGCGAAAGCCTTCCAACAGGCTCAGGATATTTCAACTGGCGCTATATATTGTCGGAGCCGAAGGACCGCATTTTTTACCCAGATGGCCAGTGATTTTATATACGACACGTACGACGACCTGAAGCCAGTGAAGGGACCAGGATCCGGAAAGCTAAAATTCGAAGAAATAGATATTGGAATCTATAAGCCATCGGCTCGCTGTGCTGTATTTAAAACATCCGAGGAGAACATCTTATTTTGGGTGAAGGCACTTCAAGACCAATATTATGAGTCTCTTAAAAACTGTCAGAGATTTAAATTTACCGTAAGTTGGATCAGAGAGTATTGAGGTCAAGTTATTTCGTTCCAGCGAGGATATTGACCTAGCGGAAACGGTACAAGCTGTCGAAGGATTTTACTTATAATCATCCACGTCTACTTAACAACAGGAATAGTTATGTGCCAAGGCATGGGCAAAGATTGAGTTTCCCAGATTACAGATGAAAGTAGAGAACTTAATGAATGAAGAAACAGAGGTCACGCGCGACATGCTTGAGAACATGAACATGCTCAACACTTTATGTTATACTAACAAAACAAAACAAATTACAGAGCCTGCAAGTTCACAAGTCAATGAAAAACTCCAAGAGCCTGTAGTTTTGGATCAACATATCCTTGAAACTCCAAAAGCAACATACACATGAGTCAAATTCAAACCGGAAGAGACGGAATTCTTTAGATTCTTCACGAGGATTGTTAGCCCGCAATAAGAACTCTCTCGCTGCTTTAATGACCTTGATTTGTAACATGGAGGCTGACCTAACTGATATGCGTAATGAATTCTTACTCTCGTCACATCAAAACGAAACTCAGTCATTTGGAAGACAAATTAGTGCAGCAAGATAATATATACAAGACCGAAATCAAGATGCTGTCATCGCGTATTATTGACCTAGAAGTTGAAAAAATAAAGCTGAGATCCGACTTTCAAACTTAAAAAAATAATCAAGAATACAAAAAAAAGAAGACAATGAAAGACCAAGGTCTCCAGTGTTCCGAGACTACCCAACCTACTGAAGCTTTAGCAACGAAACAGTTTGTTCAAGAGTCATCTTTCTTACGTGACAACCCGATCCCTATTCATTAGAATACATTTTCTGTGCTAAATGACGAGAGTTTACAATCACCTGACCGACAACCCACTACTAAAGAAAGGGACCATGAAGTGCGGTAGTACGGTTAGTTCTCGGGTTCAAAACAATGAATATATGCCTGCTCAAATGCAGTGTATTAAACGAATAAGTAGTGTTTAAATTAAAAGGTCAACATACGAGAAAAATAAAAATATTAAATTACATATATACTAGGGGAGCAGAGAATGAAAGTCACCGCGCTACCGGCCACTCCTAAAGACTACTAAATTCAGCTAATAATTCTTCCCTTTGGTTATTACTAAGAGGATTTCAAATGAAAGTGTATTTCATCTTCAATCTCATGTGGCCCGAGTGAAAGCACAGATGGGCTCTTGTTAGAGATAAAATAAAAGTGGAGTTGAAGCATAATAAAACAAGAGGCTGCGCACAGCCTGAACTCGGGCTGGTATAGTAAGCCCTAGTAATGTGGATGTTGTTGCTGAAGTCAAAGGCTGAGCTATACTATAGAGAGCGAGATATTAGGATATTTGTACTTTATCAGACTAAAATTTCTAACACTAAATGCAGAAGGGCCTTTTTCTACGAGTAATGATTCTACATCTACAACTTTATTTTTGTAACCACAGACTTGCTAATAAATTACCTGACATAGTTATTTATAAATGTCTGTTACTGGCAATCTCAAAATAGTACAACTAATCGTGTCAGACATCTACATCGGGGAATAGCTCCTGTCATAGCTTGTAGGCATTTTCCTTTAGTTATATCCTTTTTTTCCGCCGGTTTTTCTTTCAATTAAAAGTCCTCAATTTTCTTTAGTTAGGATAATTAAAATCATAATCCCCTGGTCTTGCGAGGGCAAGCCCGGCTCAATCACCGGCGTTCTAGTTCGCTAGCAGTATAAAGAAACACAGATTAAATTAGAATTAATGCATAAAACTCTGAAATAATGTCATACCAAACATAATTTAACTCCTGTCATTGATAGCTTTGTACAGTATCAAAGCGCTTTTCGATCATGCGGAGTGCGAGTAATCTGCATGTATAGGCTTGTCTGGCTGTATCTTCATAGCTCAGTACTTGATTTAGAACAAGCCCTTTCATCGAAGCTTATATGCTCTTAACTTATAAGTCTTATAAAAGAATTAGGATATGGAAGCAGAATTGAGATTTTAGATGTATTTCGTGAGGCCCAAATCGCTAGATGCCATACAAGTCATACAAACACACAGGGCCGTTTTTTGCCAACCACATTATATATGCAGATATACTAGTAGTTGGAAGTGACATATAGTAGCAATTGATTAGAATCTAAGCCATGTATTAAGGCCATCATATACCCATCTAATCAGCATCTAATATTATAAGAGCACGATTTGAATGAATGAAAGTATTCATCACTGAAAACTGAACGCAGAGTAACAAATGGAGCACAGACCAGTTCGCGGTAAATTCCGACATTTTGAAAGGGCCGGTGCAAACATGGCGCGAAATACAGTGTTTGTATGGGAATCGATGGGAATCCGATGCCAAATAAAATCCGTAAAATCGCATTTCTGAAATATTCTTCTGATTCAAACTTAAGATACCAGGTAATATATTAACATATCGAAATTTGAGGGATGTAGCTGTGCTGGGAAGCGTGCAATCGTGTTTTCAGTGTACCATACATAGTCTGTAAAAACGATCGAGTCAAATTCCGCGTGAAAAGTTTGTATCTGATGAATATTTCAGAAATTCGATTTTACGGATTTTATTTGGCATCGGATTCCCATCGATTCCCATACAAACACTGTATTTCGCGCCATGTTTGCACCCCTTTCAAAATGTCGGAATTTATCGCGAACGACAATTGTAATATGCTAATTTTGACCTTCGATGTTTTGGAAAACTTTCAATGTTTAAAGCGCAATTTGCATTCAACAGAAATACCACATTCCCAGTAGAGGTTTTCTGGTAAGGGTATAGAAGTTTTTTGCACGTCTTTCATTACGAATTGGCCACATTTCCAGAAAATTTCAGCGATTTGACAGACTCGTCAAAAGTCAGACTGTCACGTTCACGCCTGACGGACATGAAAATTCACACTCCGAGAACTTGAGATTTTAATTTTCGAAAACATGCCAGGACCTCAAACAGTTGCAATAATTTCAGCCGAAACTTTTAACTACACCAGGATCTACTAAAAATGTGAAACTACAGAAGCTAAAGTTTGTTTACAGTTATGAGTTGCGCTTAGCGGCAAACTTTAAAGCTATAGTCCCGTGTCGGTCAGGGGACTATAAAACAAGCGACCGCTAATCGTTTTGTTATTATTTTGTGTCGCAAGTTGAGGCTTCCATATTCATGCTAGTTCTAATATTTTTAAGTATAGGTTTCCAGTAAAGGTTTGCATTAGCAATGGGAGGATGCATTATAAGCGAGCTGTGAAGCTGCAAGGAGAGCATGAAGTTTCTTAGTATAGGCACGCATATGCGGGATCGATCGTCATAATTGAGCTCGGGTTTCGCCAAGGGTCAAACTTCTCTTTCTTTATGCTATAAAAAAAACTAAATTCCAATTCGGGCCTGGTTTATTGAATGGCCCTGTCTTGGGAAGGCCCCATAACGGCTCCCTCTACGTCAATAACTGAACGAACCATTTGGCATACGATTACGGAACGGCTGCGAAGGATAATGTGGGGTCTTGCAGAACCATACCCTGGATACCAGAGGCTCGAAATCGTCGGGGCGAGCGAAACGAGACCAGCTGAACTTGATTTCAGCACGAGTCGCGAAGCGACCAGCCTCTGGCCGCCCGAGTAGAGATTTTCGTTTCTTCCGGTACAGAATCTGTACGCCATGGAAACTGAGGCATTCGGATCAAAGGAACATTTTGATTGGCTTTCATCTTGAGATCGTGCTACAAACCGGTTCACGAGTCTTGACAGATTATACACAAACGTATAACTGTTTCACAGTGCTGTACAATTTGAGTTAGCCTCGAAATAAACGAGTTGAAGTCTGTTCATGTTCTTGAAGCGGCGTGATGTCTTCTCAGTACGGCCTACTGGCTAAGGAAAATCGCTGATTTTCCAACTCAAACCTGGTATTTGCTTCTTCCTTCACGTTCGATTATATCCAAAACGAGCAATTGTACTGGGGGTTTCGCCTCTATATGCCGTGATTTACTCCCACATAACAGAGCTAGAACAACGAGGAATCAAAGCATGCTCATTGGGAGATCCAAACATCAAACCCGACGAAGTAATCGAGGAGAATTTTCCTTTATCTTCGCAAATCCCGACAACGGCATGTTTTATGTTTTGAATCACACACGACTTCGCCACGTGAAAGAGACATGCAAATTAACCGCCGAGTCGAAACCAGTTTGACTGGACTTGTTAACATAAAAGCGAGGCTATGGGCATGAGATTGAGGTTGGCTATTCGAGCGGCCAGAGGGGCTCAGTTCAGTTCAGTTCAGTTCAGTTTCATTTATTTGCCACAAATATAAATAGTACGTAATCTTACAAAGATTAAAATAAGTGGCGGGGTAGCCCAAGAGAAACCATAAAGGCTTGTGAGGTTCCGGGCCACCTCGTTACAATTAATATTGGTTAATAAATTGATTGAGGCGGCAAGAGCAACACGCTAACAAAACTAAACAAATACATTAAAATGCAAACATGAAAGACAATACAATTTTATATTTAATTAATTGCGGGAGAAAAGATAGTTCTTAAGATTGAATTGGAAAGAAGAAAAGGACATTGCGTTACGTATATTTGAACTCAAAGTATTGTAAAATTTAGGACCTTGGAAACTAACAGAGAATTGTCTTATATTTGTTCTACACAAAGGAACATGAAATAAATGAGAACTTCGGGTATTGTAACTGTGAATTTGATCATTCCTCAACAATAAGTTGTCGAAACCTCGAGGAAGTAAATTGTTTTGATACGAATACATAAATTTTCCCAAATTGAGTAAATAAATATCTTCAAATCTCAAAATCCTTTGTTGTTTGAATATTGGGTCAGTATGGGCGTCAAAGGCTACCTTATCTATAATTCTAATTGCACGTTTTTGGAGCAAAATAATACGATGTAAGTTATATGCATACGTTGAGCCCCAAACAGTAACGCAATAATGGAGGTACGGGTACACTAGGGAAAAGTATAGTGTTCGTAGGGCCGGCTTAGAAAGGCAAAAACTTGATTTATATATTATTCCTACTGATCTGGATATTTTGCTTGCAACTTGAGAAATATGAGGTTTCCAGGACATGTGTTCGTCTAAAACCACCCCAAGAAATACCACCTCACTGACACGATCAATGCTATGATTATTAATCTCAATCGTTAAGTCAATTGTTTGCCTTTTTTGCCGTGGTTTAAAAATCATATAATTAGACTTTTTAATATTAATCGATAGTTTGTTAACATCAAACCAATTTGATAATTTAACCATTTCAGTGTTAATTGTATCTATCAAAAGGGGTAGATCCTTGTGAGAAAAGAATAGATTTGTATCATCAGCAAATAACACTAGTTCAAAAGCGTTAGTGGCATTACAGAGGTCATTTATGTATACCAGAAAAAGGAGCGGCCCGAGAATTGACCCTTGAGGTACACCACACTTGATGCCACAGAACGATGAACAGGTACCATTGAATTCAACCTGTTGTAATCTATTGGACAAATAGCTTTGGATCCATTCAAGGGCCAATCCGCGAATACCGTAATGCTCAAGTTTGACTAACAAAATGTCATGGTTTACAGTATCAAACGCCTTGGAAAGATCAATAAAAGTTCCTACTGTAAAATGTTTTTGGTCAACTGCAGATGTAATTCTATCGAATAAATGTAACAAAGCTTGCAAAGTAGAGTGTTTTTTCCTAAAACCATATTGATTATTAAATAAAATGTCATTTCTATCAAAATAGTTAATAAAGCGGTTGTAAACAACCCTCTCTAATAGCTTAGAAAAAATTGGCAATACCGAAACTGGTCTGTAATTAGAAAACAAAGTATTATCACCTGATTTGAATAATGGGATAACTCGAGCAATTTTCATCTGGTCTGGAACAATACCAGACTCTAGTGATAGGTTAACAATGTGTGTTAACGGCCCAGAAATAGACTCTATGGATTCCTTTAAAGACCACATAGGGATTTTATCAAAGCCTGCTGCCGTTCCAGAACGAAATGAATTTGTAATTTCTAATAATTCTGATTCAGTAACAGGATTTAGGAATATAGGGTTAACAAAAGAACCGGAAAGAAAAGAACGGGGAGAAGTTAGAGAGTCAGGAATTTTGCTCGCTAGATTAGGGCCAATGTTTGAGAAATAGTTACAAAAACGATTTGCAATCTCAGTAGGGTTATTAATACTTTGGTTATCGACAGTAAAAGCAAGAGGTAAACTTGTAGGACGTCTCTTTCTATTAATGACTTCGTTTAAAATCTTCCAAATACTTTTTATGTTTGATTTCGCCTGTTCAAGTTTCTTTTCATAATAAAGACGCTTAGCAAGTCGTAAAGAATGATTCAATTTGTTTTTGTAATTCTTATACAAATACTCATTTTCAGAACACGAAGATTCAAGAAATTTCTTGTATAGCTTGTTTTTTCTATTAATAGACTTCAGTAAACCTTTTGATAGCCATGGTTTCTTAAAAATGCGTTTAGTAGTTTTCACACTCTTCAAAGGGAAAGAAGAGTTATAAATACTAGTAAATTTATCTAAAAAGCTTCCATACGCAGTTATTGGATCGTTGAAACCTTGTAAGTCAGACCACTTGGTATTATTTAGGCGTTCGTGAAATAGCGATACATTAGCCTCACTTTTGTCGCGAAAGATGAGACGTGCATTTATATTTGTGTCCTCTTTAACGCATTGTTCGTCGTAAAAACAAAAAATAGGAAGGTGATCAGAAATGTCGGTGAACAAAAGACCACTGAAACAATAATTATCTAACTGGTTTGTGAATATGTTATCAATGAGCGTTGCGGTATTTGAAGTCAGTCTAGTAGGACGCGTGATCAGAGGGAAAAATGAATTTGAATACATGATATCCAAAAATTCACTTGTTGATTGATGACAATTATAATTCATTAAGTTCAAATTGAAGTCACCCATCAAGTAGCATAGTTTGTTAGTTTTGGAAATACTTGCAATCAGCGTGTTAATAATGTTAACAAATTCATTAACATGCTGATTGGGGGGTCTGTAGATAACTCCAACAATGATATTTTTCCCTCTGGACCTACATATTTCGACAAACAAAGACTCTGTAAGCTCTGTCTCACCAAAGCATAAATCGGGACGGCATTTATATTCTAAATCAGAAGCTAAATACAAACCAACCCCACCTCCTGATTTGTTTGGGCGATGATTGTGAAGAAAATTATAGCCATCTATGTCAACAGAATGTGCTGAGGTTCGGAGCCAAGTTTCGGAGATACCAACAAGAGCCCATCTGGGCTTTCACTCGGGCTACATGAGATTGAAGACTGATGAAATACACTTTCAATTGAAATCCCCTTAGTAATAACCAAAGGGAAGAATTATTAGCTGAATTTAGCAGTCTTTAGGAGTGGCCGGTGTATATATGTAATTTAATATTTTTGTTTTTCTCGTATGTTGACCTTTTATTATTCGTTTAACACACTGCATTTGAGCAGGCATATATTCATTGTTTTGAACCCGAGAATTAACCGTACTACCGTACTTCATGGTCCCTTTCTTTAGTAGTGGGTTGTCGGTCAGGTGATTGTAAACTCTCGTCATTTAGCACAGAAAATGTATTCTGATGAATAGGGATCGGGTTGTCATGTAAGAAAGATGGCTCTTGAACAAACTGATAAGCTTCAGTAGGTTGGGTAGTCTCGGAACACTGGAGACCTTGGTCTTTCATTGTCTTCTTTTTTGTATTCTTGATATTTTTTTTAAAGTTTGAAAGTCGGATCGCAGCTTTATTATATCCGCTTTCAACTCGCCATTTTCAACTTCTAGGTCAATAATATATTCGTGCTGACAGCATCTTGATTTCGGTCTTGTATATATTATCTTGCTGCACTAATTTGTCTTCCAAATGACTGAGTTTGGTTTCTTGATTCGTGTTTTGATGTGACGAGAGTAAGAATTCATTACGCATATCAGTTAGGTCAGCCTCCATGTTACAAATCAAGGTCGTTAAAGCAGCGAGAGAGTTCTTATTGCGGGCTAACAAATATTTTTATCCTCGTGAAGAATCTAAAGAATTCCGTCTCTTCCGGTTTGAATTTGACTCATGTGTATGTTGCTTTTGGAGTTTCAAGGATATGTTGATCCAAAACTACAGGCTCTTGGGGTTTTTCATTGACTTGTGAACTTGCAGGCTCTGTAATTTGTTTTGTTTTCTTAGTATAACATAAAGTGTTGAACATGTTCATTTTCTCAAGCATGTCGCGCATGACCAGCTCTGTTTCTTCATTCGTTAAGTTCTCTACTTTCATCTGTAATCTGGGAAACTCAATCTTTTCCCATGCCTTGGCACATAACTATTCCTGTTGTTAAGTAGACGTGGATGATTATAAGTAAAATCCTTCGACAGCTTGTACCGTTTCCGCTAGGTCAATATCCTCGCTGGAACGAAATAACTTGATCTCAATACTCTCTGATCCAACTTACGGTAAATATAAATCTCTGATAGTTTTTAAGAGACTCATAATATTGGTCTTGAAGTGCCTTCACCCAAAATAAGATGTTCTCCTCGGATGTTTTAAATGCAGCACAGCGAGCCGATGGCTTATAGATTCCAATATCTATTTCTTCGAATTTTAGCTTTCCGGATCCTGGCCCCTTTGCTTCAGGTCGTCGTACGTGTCGTATATAAATTCACTGGCCATCTGGGTAAAAAACGCGGTCCTTCGGCTCCGACAATAGCGCCAGTTGAAAGGCTTTCGCACGAGTGAAGTTAAATAAAACATTAAACTGGCTTACATTTGAGAGATGAGACTCCAAGTTAGAGAGAAAGTTGCTCGCGGGTCCTCCGCCATCTTGCTTTACTGTATTAAATTATGTAAATAAATTAACCTGGCGATTGTTGCGTGACCAGCACAGTGCAATCTGATTGGTGTGAATTTGACCTTTAACGCATGCGCAGAAAGCTTGCTACACGGAATAATAAAAAATAAAAAAAAGAACGACTTGCATTTTAAGACTCGGTGCTGCCACAGGCAGCCCGAGTAATTATTGAAAATTTGTGATCAATAGATGCAAGTAGATTAGTGAGGTTATCAAGATGACGAGGGAGGCTTCGAATGTTTAGATGAAAAAAAGATAAGGAACTGCGGGAAGCGTTCGGATTAATTTTAGCCAGCATTTCATTTAATTTATGCTCGGTATAATAATTGCAGTTGAAATTATCCGAGAAATTTGAGTCTGGATCTAAATCATGAGATAGGGCTAGGCTATGATTATTAGCAAATTGATTAGCATGTAAAAATGGGTTAAATTTCAAACAGGATAATCTGTCTTCATCAAAGTTAACGGGACCATTAGATAACTCGTAAATAGCTAAAGAAAATTCATCATCATTTAGATGATGGAAGGGCAAAACACCAGCGAATAATACAGAATTAGGTAATAACTAAATAAACTTATCTGACCCTACAGTTCTACGGACTACTTCGGGAGAAGCTTGCTTTGTAGTCTTCGAACTGCCCCATTGAAGAGAAAGCAATCACCGGAAAACGGTCGTCACGCAAAACAAAACTCCTTCGGGGAATCAAAACACTTTCGATCGCGACACATTACAGTATATTAGTACCCGAGCCCCTCTGGAACCAGGGTAGCAGAACCAGCGATCGCCAAAAAGCCATGCCCATAAAGTTATTTCATTTATCAACCGAAACTGTCAACCTCAACCTGCACTTTGTACCCTCAGGTGGTCTGAAATGGTAAAACGATGCCATTACTTTTAACAGAAACGAATATTAAACAAGAAGATGCTCATATCCGATCTGAGCTGGCTTCAGATCAAATAACTGATGAGAATCATCGAATGGAGTCGTACTACACAAGCTTAGATCGTAAACATGATCCCAACTGAAACATTAGGCCATAATAAACACGACACTACTACTAGCTGGTAAAGTTTATATCATTTGTTTACTTACAATATATGTCGATTATTACTGGTCCACGTGCGTTCAGGAGCGCTAGTTATTATCTTGTCGTAAAATGTGCGAAATTTCCCTCGAAAGTCCGTAAAACTTAGCATCTTAGCATTTCAGTCGAAGAAGCTTTTGGTTTTAGCCAAATAACCTCTACAAATACGCTTCGTACCGGCAGTGTCCGTCCATGTGCACAGTGCATTCTGATTGGTTGACGCGAAATAATAATAAAAATAATAAACAGTTGCGATTCTCGGGCCTGCCCACAGGCAGCCCGAGTAATAATAAATAAAACATTGAAAGACAGTGTTTTTGTCTGCTATATATAGTCGATCATGGAGTCCATCAATCGTTATTTATTTTTCAAACTTATATTTCAACCATATCCCTTAATACTATCTGCATTACTTTCAGTCGTTAACTTGGTAGACTAAGCTTGAGGATCTCAGATGCATCTCGTCGCGGTTCATTTGAGAGAGGCGTCTAATTTGCTCAGGCTAATTCGATTGTATTCTGCGCTTTACACGGCTCCAGAAGAATTAATTTATTGTTAACTCGTGGTTTTTAGTTCGATTTCGTTCGATTGCCGAATCAATCGAACTTGATCATTCGACTGAATTCGATTGCATTCGATCAGTACGAATGTTCGATTATGATTTAGAGTGCACCCTTACTTTCGTGTCGTTCATAATTCAGCGTTAGCGTGGCGTAACAGAATGCTGGCTCTTCGGTGACAAATTATGTTTGTATTGTGAATCATCCCAGCTAGTAAATTACGTTCCCTGCTGAGGTCTCTCTCCAGATATGGTCTCAAGGTCGCTAGCTACGCCTATACCGATACTTATTGCTTTGCGTTCTATTATTTGAATGCCAAGTCTAAGGAACTCATGTCAATTCCCAGTCACGAAAGTGAAAATGCTGTTCGACAAAGGTTATCTGACTGATACCGATTCTAAAAGCAAACATAAACAACATAATCAGTGTTGAACAATAATCGTACCTCCAGCTCAGGTTCGTTTTGATCGGATTCCATCCTTCACGTTCAATCGCGGCCGATGTTTTCCACAGGGAGCTCACACAACGTGTTTGTATTTAATTGCTGACGCAGTACTAAATTCTCACTACACTACCAAGAGACATTCATATGTGGAAATAGTTTATTTAGGATTGTGTCAGGCAGTCGTACTGCTGGGCTCCTGACAATTTCCATGTGTGGTATAATATGATACAGCATATTATCCTAACTCAAAAGTGCCACGCCAGATACGAAAAACCACTAAAAACCACTCTTTAGATGTGGCCAAAAAATATGTGGAAACGTATTCCCCGACTAATGCAGCGGCACTGATCTTCGGGTAAAAGGTACATAATTATTTGGAAGGCAAACACAACATTTTAGCGCGACCGGGCTTGAAGACTTACCGCACGTAGAATAGTCAATATTCAAAGTAATTTCAATATGTAAATTACGCCTAGGGAATTAATTGTGAGAGTATAAATACAATACAATACAAAATGATTTATTAGCACATGCACCTTGAAAACATGTTTGTCAAATTACAAGAGACTTCAAGAGCCCGAGTCATAAAGGTTATCGCCATTGATTAAGTAAGTGGAAAAGATATTTTAGTAACATTTTGTAAATAAAACATGCATAGGTAAAACTCCAAGTTCTGCTCTTACAGCAAAATTGGTAGACTTAAGATTCACACCAAGGATGATTTTAAACATTTTAATGGGTAGAACATGGAGTTCTTTAAACTTAGTGAAAGAGCTATAACGCTTACAATAAGCACCGCAAACTTCACAATTGTACATCAGAACAGGACCTACTAATGTGTTATATAACTTAAGGAAAATTTCAAAGAAGTCCCAGAACGGGGATGGCAAACCGTTCAAAACTGACTGAAAACAGTGAAAAGAGCTTTTATTCCTTTATTATATAAATTTGCCTGGCTAACCGCAAAGGAACCAGAAGGAGTCAAGACAGAACCAAGATAACATGTGGTGGCTGACACATCATTTCCACCAAAGTTGCACCTAATATCAATTTTATGCCCTGACTTATTGAATACCATATTTTTTTTTGTTCTGTAAGAATGAAATTTATCCAAACAAATTTGCAAACCATCTTCACTATTTGACAATAATAATAAGTCGCCTGCATATAAAAGGCAGTTCACTTGTAGACTTCCTAATAACACTGGCTAACATTCTTTTGAAAAAAATATCGGGTCTATCCAGCCTAGTTACTAGGCCTTCTGGCTGGTATTTTGTCTGAGTGGGTTAATGGGATCCCTGTGGTTTGTAATGGCTTGTGACGTCACCAACTGTCAACCAGATTCGCCCAGCTGGGCCCAAAAATTCGCAAAAACGGGCCTAAGCTGGCGATCACTCTTGATGACAAGAGGGAAGATATTTCAAAGACTTGCATGCATCAGGTGATAGGAAAATCACATTGAGTTTTCTTATTCTAAAATGTTTGACGTCGGTGTAATTCTGGCAAAATGTAGTCGGAGTATTAAAATTAAAATTATCGAATATCGTGAAGTAGACTTTATTCAACAAAATACCTGGCACTTCGCTTCCAAGCTGTTCATCTTACAGATTTGGATCCCCTGCCCGATGTTAACAGAGAAGAGAGACAGACAGCAGCAAGAGCCATCTTCAGTTTTTAAAAGTGGAATGAACTCATTGCATGTGCTTCGTCAAACGGTTGTTGACTCAGCCGCGATATTCACCTAGAGCGGGTTTCCTCCACGCCAAATCAGGCAAAGTGCTTTTCAAATCCAAGCAAAACTCTCTTAAAGAATCAAACCCATGCTTAGTGCTCAAGCTCTTCACGAGCAAATGTATAGCGAATCAGTGGCTGCCATGTTGTGGTAACAGTGAGCAGTGACGTCACAAGCCATTACAAACCACAGGGATCCCATTAACCTCCTCGGACACAATACCAAGCCAGAAGGCCTAGAGACTAGGCTGGGGTATATCATTGGCAAATATATTAAACAAGTTTGGACTGAAATTGCAGCCTTGTTTTACACCCACAAAAGACTAAAAGTAATCTGCCAAACCTTTCTCTGTTTTAACGCAAGCTCTGATATGTTTATACATAGCAAAACTTTACTGTCTATAATCATGGATAATGCCAATTTTAATTTTAATAATCGATTTCTCTAAACTTGAATCGTAAGCTTTACAAAAATCAACAAAACACGCAAATACTTTCTTACTTTGTTTAAAGTATGAGTCAGGTAATGGGCTCCTGTATGAGTCTGTATGAGTCTAATATAGTCTTATGTACGAAAATATGGTCGTTCTAAAGGACTTACGAAAGCCGATTTGGTTTGGTTTAATTAACCCGTAAGTAAGTCAGGGTTTGCCAACGGGTCCTCCATAACACCCGATTTAAATATCGGAGTAATACATCCATCATTCCAACATCCATCATTCCAACATCCATTATTCCAACATCCATCATTCCAACACCGTGGGAAACGTTTCGATTGCAAAATTAGATTGAATAATTTCATCAGATAATCCGGATATATACTAACATCTCATTACTGATGATAGAGTCTAGCCGCGCTGCTTTCTTTAATCTCCGACTAAGCTTAGGGGTGGACCATTAGAAATCCTGGGAGGGGGGGGGGGGGGGGGGGGGGGGTGGAAAACTTTTTGTGCACGATATTTTTTTTAGCAGTGTGAGTTCTGCAAGAATTTTTTTTTCAGGCGATAGCTCTGCACGATTTTTTTTAGTGCACATTCTATAGAGATTTTTCAGTGTACATCCTAATGATAGATTTATAGCCTGTGAATACAACCATAATATAATATTATAATAATAATGTTATTTATAGCAGAGAATCTGTCTCCGAAAAAATTTTCAATAGAGCCCTGCATAACATAAATAAGAAACAAAAATAAAAATACTTTAATAATCTAGAGTTAAAACCTAGGCTAAAATTACATTTATAGAGTGACTAGAGCTAAAATTTATGAGGCATGATTCAAAATGTCTTTTGACATTTTGTTTAAAAAGACTGAGTTAGGGATTCGATTTCCCGCAACGAATTATCTAAAGTATTCCATTCACTAAAACCTTGGACAATAAACGTTGTTTGCCATAATTAAGCTTGATTATTGGAAGTCTAAAATCGTTCTTTCTTCTTGTATTATACATGTGAATGTTACTGTTCTTTAAGATATTAAAATCATAATCAATGAGGCCATTAACATACTTATATATTAAAATATGACGATGTAAAGAGACGATGTTTGGAACGAGTAGGCCAATTGAGATTTGACAAGGCTTGTGCTGAAGAACTTTAACCAGGTAAATTCAAGAATTATCTTGGCCGCCTTATTTTGCAAAATCTGAAGATCGTCTATGAGGGTTGAGTTGTATTTGTCACCCCATATTGCATCAGCGGTAGTCAAAAAGTGGACATACTAAACTATTATAGAAATGATTTAAGCAATGTTCGATGTCATTGATAGAAGGACGGCTACAGTATATCACGGTGTCATCAGCGTACATGGTCACTTGGCAATGATCTACAGTAATAGGAAGGTCATTGACGTAAACCAAGAACAAGAGAATACCGAGAATACTCCCTTGTGGCATGCCAACTCCCACTGAGCACGAAAAGGACTGAGAGTCGCCTATTGCAGTTATCTGGTGTCGGTTATCAAGGTAGGAGGTAAACCAATTTAGAACTTCACTGCAAGTACCAATGGCCTTGAGCTTTGTCAGCAAAAGGTTGTGGTCCACAGTCACAAAAACCTTGGACAGGTCTAAGAATACTACACCAGTCACCTTGCCATTGTCCATGTGTTGTAGAACGGTTGTCAGTGAAGTGTGCTAAGCCAATTTCAGTAGATAACCTCGGGCGGAAACCAAACTGATTTGGTGTGAGGATTTTCTCTTACGAGAGATAGCCGTAGAGTTGTTGATGTACAGCCCTTTCAAGAATCTTACTTACAGCAGGTAGAATATAATTGTGATAGGCCTGTAATTGTTAAAATCAGAGCGATCGCCGGATTTAAACAGGGCGGTAACTTTTCCTTGTTTCCAGATGGCTGGGAAAATACTTGAGTCCAGAGAACGATTAAACAGTTTGGTTAAAACTGGTCAGGAGTCATACACACAGCCGAGTCATTTAGTGAGGGCGGAGGAACAGAACAGGGAGGAGGGAGAATTGGAAATGAAATGTCCAGAAAAACTAGGGAGGAGGAAGAATTTAGCATACAGGGAGGAGGGAGAAAATGGGATCTACATACATGCTCTAGAGAGAAATTTTAAAACTCACTAGGGAGGAGGGAGAAATGTCGGGAAAAAAATAGGGAGGAGTGAGATTTCACTATCCGTTCCTCTCCACTCTTTAGTAGCCTCGAGCTGATTCGGTCTAAACCAATAGCTTTGTTTGTTTTCAAACCTCTTAATTGTTTAAAAACAAATCAAAGCTCTCGGAAATGTTCGAAAAGCGAAAGACAATTTCACTGTTATTTGTCCTAGCTAGAGTAATGATGTCAATGGCGCCGACCAGAGATTGAAACTTTGCTGCTAACAAAGGTCTGATCGATCGACGCTGGCTCTGTTAACCGTACTCCATCAGATTCAGACTGGATAAAGGTCGGCTGAGAGCCATTATTAGATCTTATTACGGCAAGTCAATCATTTATAGTTTTCCATAGAGCACATGAATTTCTTTGCTTTGTCTAATCAGATCTTTATAGTAATTTGCTTTACATCACCTTGACTTGTCTATTTACTTTGAGCCCATTTTTTTTTGTAACGAGCCCGAGCGCCTTAGAATGCATATAGTCCCGGTCTTTCATTGCTTGGCTCCGATTCAGGCCAAATCAAAAATGCAGATTTCATTGTCCATGGTGTTTTGCACAAGACAATACATGAAAATATTTCTATATATGTGCTCGAAACTCTGTAATCTTTGAGAATGTGGACATTGAAGTTTACTCAATGAAACCTGACGTTAAAACTGCTGGCATCAGTACTTCAGAGAATAATTTGAGGCTTCAGTAATTGCCCACTTTAGAAACGAGTAGGGGAATGGGGCGAGTTCAGACCCCTACTCGTTTCTAAAGTGGGCAATTAAGGCTATGCAGTTGATATTTCCATGACAACAGTGACTAAACTATTTTTATGAAGGTTCGGGAGGTTGTTTTCATCTGGAAATACCTGAAAATCAGTTACACAGACTGTGTGGGTAATCCGGTTAGAACTATATTTTGAATTGGTAAAACTGAATTGCTAGTATTTTTTCAAAACAAAAATTGAACAATGCATCGGTTCCTTTGCAAGAAGTTTTTTTTGTGCCTTAGTGCTTTGCAGGAATTTTTTGGGGGGACATTTAGCAGATTTAGCCTTGCACGAATTTTTTTTTCGACTACCCACCCCCCCTCCCAGGATTTTTAATGGTCCACCCTTAACTAACTCGTCCACGGTGAAGGGTTTATCAATTATATCATCATACCGAGAAGAAAAAGTTTCCATGTGTGAAACTAAAACTTCTACACCGCAGTCAAAAGAGTTATCACTATCACCCCCGGTGCTATTCGAGTTTTTGAAATACGAGTACCACTCTTGCGCTTCTATTGTGGAAGTTTTTGGTTTAGACTGGTCGTCTAAAGACCGCAAAGTCTTAACCAAATTCCAATACTCTTTCGGATTATTAGACTCGAGCGCTTGGATTTTTGTCAGTATATCGTTTTTAAAACGAGTTTTCTTAAACTTGGTTAGTTTCTTATAATACCTTTTGAGTGTATGGAATGTTATACCTCTTAAAAACAACGGGCATGTGGGAAATGTCAAAAGCAATTTACTAATTTCGATGATCCCAACACGACTTGTCTTACCACTTTTGTGGTTTAGGTTTATTTTTAGCATTAATTTTACGTTTTCTAATTTCAAGAGAACCCTTTGCTGCCGCGACAATTATCTCCGAAAAATTCCGGATCGGACTCTTATTAACGACTTCTTGTGATTTGAGGATGAATAAAAACTCGTCCTTGGAATTTGCATCCCACTTAAATCATTTAGTCTAGGTTTAGTTACATTTGTTTTTTGACACTGTCCCATTTAGTATAAATGAGATCGGTGCATGGCAGGAATTAAAACTAAACTCGGTGGTTAACAGTAAAAGAATTTACATCTGACTCAAAAGATTATTACTTACTATAGCGTAATCTATTACGAGTGAAAATATGGTAAAACAGGTGAACACGAGTGAAAATGTATTGTTTTAAATAATTGAAACTATAGTAAACGAGTGTGGGAAATATGCTAAGTTGCGAGTTGCTAATTGTGAATCCAAAATCCTAACCCTACATTTAAAAACACCTACTACATTTTTACCTTGCAATACTTTATCATTTCTGCCCATATCGGTGCAGAAATCTTTTTCGCGGCTCTGCACGATTATTTTGTACTAATTTTTGCAGTTTCCAAATTTACTAATGAGAGATTTCTCACAAGACAGCACTAAATAGTTGAACTGAGGTGTTCATTTAGACAACTGACCAAGAACTGAAAGCAGCTACATCCGACGCCCAGCTGAGGACCGCCTTCCAGTTAGCTCAGTGGTTAAGCTCCGGTCTGTCGAGCGGGAGGTCGCGGGTTCAAACCCCGGCCGGACCAACACCCAGGGTCTTAAAATAAGAAGGTGTTGCCTTTACATAATCCAACAATCAATCAATCAATCTTTATTTAGACACGGTGTGGCTCATCAGGTAATAACATTTGGAGTAAAAGTTAAACAGACAAATGAACACGAGTGAACACAATAAACGGTTAGACTTCACGTCTTCTCGGATAGGCGTAAAATCGTAAGAATAGTGTCCTCAATTAGCTGCAAAGCGAAATACATTGACAATTAAATAAAGTCACTACTACTACTACCGAGTTTCTAGTGGTTATTTCCGTTAACCTGTACCATATATAATTTTAGTATCTTTACCAATTCTAATAATCTTATCCGTGCTGGTGCAAATAAAATATTGTCGAGTCAGGGCGTGCTCCCCGGGAAATTCTGAATTTCAGGTTCTCGGATGCACATTTTCCTGCACTTTCTGGCACAATTTAATGCATTGTAGATGCTCGTGTTCACTCGTGTTCACTCGTGTTCACTCGTGTTCACTCGTGTTCACTCGTGTTCACTCGTGTTCACTCGTGTTCACTCGTGTTCACTCGTGTTCACTCGTGTTCACTCGTGTTCACTCGTGTTCACTCGTGTTCACTCGTGTTCACTCGTGTTCACTCGTGTTCACTCGTGTTCACTCGTGTTCACTCGTGTTCACTCGTGTTCACTCGTGTTCACTCGTGTTCACTCGTGTTCACTCGTGTTCACTCGTGTTCACTCGTGTTCACTCGTGTTCACTCGTGTTCACTCGTGTTCACTCGTGTTCACTCGTGTTCACTCGTGTTCACTCGTGTTCACTCGTGTTCACTCGTGTTCACTCGTGTTCACTCGTGTTCACTCGTGTTCACTCGTGTTCACTCGTGTTCACTCGTGTTCACTCGTGTTCACTCGTGTTCACTCGTGTTCACTCGTGTTCACTCGTGTTCACTCGTGTTCACTCGTGTTCACTCGTGTTCACTCGTGTTCACTCGTGTTCACTCGTGTTCACTCGTGTTCACTCGTGTTCACTCGTGTTCACTCGTGTTCACTCGTGTTCACTCGTGTTCACTCGTGTTCACTCGTGTTCACTCGTGTTCACTCGTGTTCACTCGTGTTCACTCGTGTTCACTCGTGTTCACTCGTGTTCACTCGTGTTCACTCGTGTTCACTCGTGTTCACTCGTGTTCACTCGTGTTCACTCGTGTTCACTCGTGTTCACTCGTGTTCACTCGTGTTCACTCGTGTTCACTCGTGTTCACTCGTGTTCACTCGTGTTCACTCGTGTTCACTCGTGTTCACTCGTGTTCACTCGTGTTCACTCGTGTTCACTCGTGTTCACTCGTGTTCACTCGTGTTCACTCGTGTTCACTCGTGTTCACTCGTGTTCACTCGTGTTCACTCGTGTTCACTCGTGTTCACTCGTGTTCACTCGTGTTCACTCGTGTTCACTCGTGTTCACTCGTGTTCACTCGTGTTCACTCGTGTTCACTCGTGTTCACTCGTGTTCACTCGTGTTCACTCGTGTTCACTCGTGTTCACTCGTGTTCACTCGTGTTCACTCGTGTTCACTCGTGTTCACTCGTGTTCACTCGTGTTCACTCGTGTTCACTCGTGTTCACTCGTGTTCACTCGTGTTCACTCGTGTTCACTCGTGTTCACTCGTGTTCTCTCGTGTTCGTGTGTAGTTTTAGTCAACATCCGTTCAGGGGTGTGAAGCACGTAAATAGTGACCTGAGAGATCTTCTGATCGGATGTCCTTCCATTTAAAATGTTTAACTGAAACAAGTTTCAATCAACGCTTTACCGAACTTAGAAATTTGCATATCACGGTTATTTCTTTTGGGAGGAGAGCAATCGCCGTCACTAAGGAGCAAAGAAGATACTGGTAAGGCGAAGCCTCCGTAAAATCATTTCAGTAATAACCCTGTCCTCGAATTGAAATACCCACAAAGAATTATATTTCCCCTGGGCTCGAAATCAAATAACTGTTTCTGTAATAAATCGAAAGGATCATCTTGATTCTTTAGAAAAAAAACTAGAAGATTGTGGTGGAATATAAGGCCCGGTTCAAACGTCGAACTTTTCATGCGCCGAACTCAATTGAAACGAAAGATAATTAGGCGGCTTCTTTTGATCTAATTTTGATCGGCGCATGAAAAGTTCGACGTTTGAACCGGGCCTAAGCTGCACAAACAAAAGAATCTTTATAATTTATCGAACTGAAAAGTTTTTCTCAAGCTTAATTAAACCCTACAAATAGATCATTATCCTTAGCTAAAAACTTAACCCCTCTTCTTAGGTTATTCTTCACCAGAACAGTGATTCCTCAGTCCTGAGAAACGTCTAGCTTTGGGATGCTTAGGTCGCGTTATAGAAAAACTATAAAAAACAGGAATTTGTACGTGGTAATTATTAGGAAGCCAGGTTTCAAGAAGAATAACAAAATCGTATTTCAAAATATCCTTAATAAAAAGGGTCCTCCAACTTTCCAAGAAGTCCCTCTACATTAAATGAGCAGAAGACCAAATATTTCTTCATATTATTTATATTAGAATAATAATGAACAACAGAGAAGATTAAAAAACGAAATAAAGAGAGCGGTGAAAAGACGAGAGATTAAGAGCCAAAAAATTAATCTAAATGAGATGAAAAATATTATAGTTATGGATAATGTAATAACGCACATAACTATATCCGCTTGGCATCCTGTAATTTTCATACCGCGGTACTTGCCACATACTGTCCACTGGATAACCAAATTATGCTCATTTTGTTTAAAATAATGCTTTTTTTAAATTTAAAGTAAAATACATACAATATAAGGTCTCGCGTGTGTTTTCCAACAAATAAATGAGGTGATAACACTTAATATTTCTGTTTTTCAAATCTTCATTAGTGGTATAAACTATAAACACAACATAACTGACTGCCTCCTAATACGTCTGTATAGCAGGCTACCTCACGGATGACCTGCTTCTATGGTTTTGTAAGTTCTCGTCATCTCCTGACTGTCCTGACGACAACGTGGCCGACGCGGCCGACGCCATCTTATTTTGATTTTGAGAGCGGGAACTGGGCACGACTGAATACTAACGACTTCCGGTAAGTTCCAGACCCCCTCAAAACTAAGATGTTGTCGAAATGAGCAATCTAAGTTTGAAGAGAGACGTAACACATATAGGCAAGCTAAATTTTGCTTTTGACAAAAAATATCTTAAAAACCGGCCGAAATTTCTGAATTATGCTAGCAGTGCTATTTTGAGAAAAAGTGCTAAAAATTCTCATTTAGCCAAATTATGCCAAAAAAAAGTGCTAGCACAATCGGGAAGAGCCTAATTGCGCGTTTTGTAGCATAACTGCTGAAACCTCTTTTAGCCGCTGGTTTAGTAGTTGTCTCGTGAGTTGATCATGCCTGTCGTTTTCCCCACCAGTATACTGTGCGCTGATCCATGGTACTGTGATGAGATACATTACGTCGATACCTCCTTTCCGGTGATTTGATGGTAGTCTCCGCCACACCCAGCGCATGTCTGAAGCGGGACTCTAGATCCCTTAGCTAAATGTTTGACGTTAAACAGACAGTCCTTTGTAATGTTCGCATGTGTTATCAGAGTGACATGTGGTGGCAGATTGGTTATCAGATAATTATTCACTTTCTGGGCTTTAGCATGTAGGCTACCGAGGGGTAATCTCGGATACGAACAATTGTGTTTTCGGAAAAGCTTTGACAGCTAAGTCAATAGCCTCCAGGAAACCCTTGCACACCTCAGAGACAAGCTCCGTGGATTACCATTTTATTTGGAGGGTGAAAGCGCGGGCTTGATAGGATATTAACAGCACTCTTTAAATTTCCACATTTTAATGCTAGTTTTCTGCCTTGGACAGAAATCTTTTGCGTTATGAGTCCATCAGCATGACAATGTCTGCATCATATTTCTTCGCCGCTACATTCGCGATCGCAGGATTGACTACCGTAACTCTAGCTACCGGAGTAATGACTGGGATAGCAGAAGCTGACTCATTCATTTCATGAGCCCAAACCCTGGCTGCTAATTTCTGGTGATCTTGACTAGCAGAGTTTTGATCAAACAAAGTAAATTTGTCTATATTAGGCTTAACACCGTTTCTCCAGATTCTCCCACCGACTCATAAACGTAGCGTGACTGTTCTCTAACCCCTTGATTTTGTGTGTCATGTTATTGTTCTGGTCTTGCAAACTAGTAACTTTAGCTCAGTTAGCTTTCTGTTTTCGGCTTCAAGGTTACCCGCAGAGTTTTTCGATTCTTCGACTTCCTGCCGGACCTGCTGTCTCAATATATACCGCCAGATCATGCAGTTACAGAAACTTTTAGATCCTCATATTTTATTAAGTATTCTGCACTAATTTATTTTGCCATGTTATATTCTCGCTCCTCAAACTGGGATAACTCGATCTTTTGTATCACCACAGTATTATCAATTGAGGCCACAATGTCCTCTAACTTCAATACCCTCTCGTTTAATTACGGGGGGGGGGGGGGGGGGGGGTACTCCCATATATAGGCTATACGGGCACGTGCCGCTCGACAAGGTATGGTTTTTGACAATTCCTAGTCTGGAACAGGGTATATAAATCACTGTTTTGATCTGGAACAGGGTCGTAATTTTTTGGAAGGGCCTCAGGACGGTTTGAGTTATTCACGGTCTCTTGCGGCTGCAAACGCAGAGTCCGTTTATATGTTTATGATTCGAGTGGCGAGTGGAGCGCAACGTCTCGCGCGTATCGTATCAGACGCTATCCTTGTCTGAAACAGGATATCTTTTAGCCATTTTGCCTGGAACAGAGTATGATTTTGTTGTTTCTAGCCTGGAAGAGGGTACCTTTTTTGCCATTTTGTCTGGAACCGGGTGGCAAAAATACAATTTCTTGGCCTGGAACAGGGTAAGGGTTTCAAGGGTTCAGCGGCACACCCCCATCCTAATTTTTTGCTGTACCCCCAGGGCGTTTAATCTACTGTAAAGATCATCCGATTTTGAAGGTTTGACAACCGGAGGGCTCCTGGTGCTGAGTGTAACTGTTTTGGCGAACGACGCGCCGCGGGGGGTGAGATTGGCGCTCGCCGGATCCTTTAAGCCTTTACTTTTAGGTTTTAGTTTGTCCTCGCCATCTATTGCAATTTCTTCCCCAAAACTATCAAACATGTCAGAATCTACATCTACCTCATTGTCAGATCCGCTGTCAACAAACTTTAGCTCAGTACCAGCGCATATCCCGAGTACGCTTCTGCTGGCTCCCTTCCTTTCTCGATCAGGTGCAGTGTTCTTCAAAAGAGGAAATTATCTTGTGATCCACTCATCTCAGAACTGACCTTGAATCATTACTTTTAATTTCGACTCGTAAAATGTGATGGTAAATAAAGTCGCCGCCGTCTTGTTGTCCATAACTTGGCATATTTTGATAATTCGTTCGATTGTAGTACCTTCAGCGTCCTTTGCATCTTTCCAGTTGACCATAAACTGCTTCTTCTCGCCGAGATCTAGCCAATTCGCATCTTTGTAGCCTGGAGCCATAGCTGGTAACGCCCCTTTGATACTAGAAATGTTTAGACCTTTCCTTGGTCGGAGATCATACCCGGCCACTTTTGAAGCTAAGTCACTTTAGAAATGGTGCTACCGCGGTCCCGCAGTCCCGCAGTCCCATAGTCGATGTATGAATATTAATAATAGCGAAGGCATGTAACCAAGTGCTACCACAGTCCCATAGTCGATCTATGAATATTAATACTGTATAGCGAACCCATATAACAAAGTGCTGTTGGTTTTATCTTTAAAGCCTATTTAATCTTGAAGTAATGATTTGAAAGAAGAACGATTATACAGTTGTAACGTTCTCTAAAGCAACGAACCCAACTTGCCCACGAGACAAGACACGAGGTATCTCGACTCAGCCAATTAGCCATAACGAAGTCGAGGCTACGACCACGCTTCGATAACAGTTCAACTGAACAATGTCAATATTCAACAAGTGCTACCGCAGTCCCGCGCGGCCGCAGTCCCATAGTCGATCTATGAATATTAATAATAACGAAGGCATGTAACCAAGTGCTACCGCAGTCCCATAGTCGATCTATGAATCTTAATACTGTATAGCGAACGCATATAACAAAGTACTACCGCAGTCCCGCAGTCCCATAGTTGATGTATGAATATTAATAATAGCGAAGGCATGTAACCAAGTGCTACCGCAGTACCGCATTCCCATAGTCTGAGGAACAAAGGTGGAATTGCTATATACGCTAGAAATAATCTCACTGTTGTTGATGTATACCGCTCCAGTCTATATGAACTAATCTGCATAACGCTTCTATTACCCTCGGGACACCGCATGTTACTTTGTGGTATTTATCACCCACCGAAGCACAACTATCTGGAATGCGACTTCATGAACTCTCTTATAAACATTGTTGATGACACCTTAGACAAACACCCGGACACTGTTGTTGTATGTGGCGGCGACCTAAATCGTTTGGATATAAATCGATTACAATTATTATCTGGCTGGAATGTTCTGGTCAATTTACCTACTAGAGGTGACGCGTGCCTTGACAACTGTCTTACTAATCGTTCAGACCTATTTGGAAAGTGCTACTCTATTCAAATGTTAATGAAGACTGACCATAAAGGAGTGATTTTACCGGCTGGAACAAAGCTAAAACCGATCAGGCGTAATGTTAAAATACGCGATCGTAGGGAGCATCGTAAAAATAACCTCTATTGTGTCCTGGGAGGGTCCACAATAGGTTTGGCGGGATGGCGGGATCGGGCTTATTTCGAGGGTGGGATTCGGGATGCGAGCTAAAAACAGGAGTGGGACGCGGGATTTCAGGTACGAGCGGGAAGCGGGATTTCATGTTTTTGAGGGGGCGGGAAGCGGGATACGGGATTATAATTTCCACGTGACCGTGTGTTTAATGCAGATTAACTCTTCAAAACGAACAATCTTCGTCTTCCATATGTCAACAGCATGTCGCGTACCGTTTGTGTGACTTTGCGTGTTCGTCCAAGGGTCAGAAACATCATCAAATCGTGTTTAGTCTGTTTACTTGGCAGCTATCCGGATTTTAATGAAGGTGGGTATTTCATGTTATCATTATTGTAATAATTAACGCAGAAAAAAAATTGTAGTTAAAAAAATTAGGGTGGGATCGGGATTTCAACGTAAAGAAGTCTAAAGAAGGGTGGGATGGTGGGATTAAGAGAAAAAATGAGGTGGGAAAGCGGGATCTGAGGACCCTATTGTGGACCCTCTCCTGGCTAAGGAGAAATGGGACAATGTTTTAGCGGCTAAAGATATTGATCAGGCAGTAGAGCGATTGGAATTGACTATTCTAAAGCACATGGACACCTGTATGCCCTACAGGTGTGTCTCAATGTCGTCACGCGATCCGGCATGGATGATGCATGAGTCCTCTTGTTAAATCCATGCTGCGAGATAAGTCAAGAATATCTAACCTGCACACAGATCGGCTCCGCGATATTAATAAAAGGATCTCAGACGTTATTAGTGAGAACAGAAGACACTGCCTTTTTGCAACGGGTCACGGCCGGGAGTGGTGGAAAAGGGTTGATAACATCTCTCAGCGAAGACGTAGGCGTTTCTCCTACAGTATCTCATTAGATAACGGGTTCCTTAACGGAACTAAATGACTATTTTGGTAATCTCTGCACTGATACGAATTATACACAGCCTACACTCATGTCGATTGGTAATGAGGAGATTCCTGAAATTACAGAGAGACAGGTGTGGAATTCTCTTAGAAGAATCAAGAGGACAGCGACAGGTACAGACCTCATTCCTTGCTGGATCTGGAAAGATCACAGTGAAATTCTTACTCCTGTCGTCACCAAGATCTGGAATTTGTCCCTCTCCACGCACACTTGGCCCACGTCCTGGAAACGAGCGAACATTAATCCTCTTCCAAAAGTTGATCTGCCTCGAGAGAGTAATGATTACCGTGGAATTAATGTAACAGCAGTTATTGCAAGAGCCTTCGAAAAGATTGTATACAGTACTCATGCCAAGGATATAGTCGGAAGAGAATCTAAGCTCCATGCAGTTCACATACAGAAAAGGTGGCAGCTGTACCGACGCGCTGTTATCCATTCAACATTCGATAATCCTGATTGCAAGGCCGTCCGTCTCTTCGCCGTGGATTTTAGTAAGGCCTTTGACTCGGTCAATCATGATCTACTTTCAAATAAACTTAAACAACTACCTATAAATCCATACATCATAAATTGGTTTCTTAGCTTTCTTAGTGATAGGCAGCAGAGGGTTGTATATAACAACTTTTTAGGTTAGTGTTAGGGGGTAGTGTTAGTGGCCCATATCTTTTTAACATTTTTCTTAATGATTTAGATATTAGCCTAGGCACCGAAACGGCCCTGTACAAATATGCTGATGATTCTAATATTATAGTACCAGTCTAAAAAAAACGGTTATTTTCTCTACTCTGTTCCGAAAATAACTTCTTTATGCTCTAGTCCTCCCTTTACAAAAAACAGTACAACAATATAACAAAATCATTTATTATTGTTGGTAGGAAGGAGCATACAGAACTAGAATGAACGTAATTCGTAACTGATTATGGTCTGTCAGCAACGCATAATTCCGTTTATTACAGGAATTACATAAATTAAATAATAAAATACAATTATTGTATTGACATGTTACAATTGACTTAAATGTTTCCAGCTGTACCAGGGAGGCCAGAAAAAACCTCCAACCTTCTAAAAACCACTTGGGGAAAATACAAAGGTAATAGAAGGAAATCTGGGTCGGGGCCAAGGCACAGCTGTTGTCCCCCGACAGAACTGTACAAGCTTCTGAGATGGTATAAGTACCGAACTTGTGACAGAACAAGTTACTGTGTAAGCCAAGGTTTTGTGAAACAATCAAACGAGACTTTACTTAGACTTTAAACGTATCCGTCTTTGACCTTTTCAGATTTCTATCTGCCACCCAATATGGTAGCCCTAAATTTGCATTGGAAGTGGCACCTCCAAATCTAAAACTGTAAGTTTACTATAACCCGACGGATCAATGCCCACTTCCGCTGATTTAGCTTTTAAGATATCTCGTGCTAAGTACTTCGTGTTTTTCAGAGAACACATTACTTTTAGAATCCTCATCATGTCTAATAGATCTGATTATAAAATCAATGGATTCCTCTGCGATATGAGCGTGACGAATGTCAGTTCAGCGGTAAATAATAGTATGGGCATGTCTTATTGAACGTTTTCGCAATGTAAACCCATGCCCGTCTCTGTACTTATCAGCTTTTCTTGATTCAATTAAAATCGTAAGACGATCTTCAAGAAAAATTATATTTCCGATATTCAAATAGTTCTGAGATTCTGAAGAATCCGGCATAAGATAATAGACACATGGTAGTGATCTAATACCAGGTAGATTACTACTCTCTTCGAAATATGCATGAATAATTATAATAGTATCCGGAGTTATCGGATGTACTTTCCTACCAAGTTCATTTGGGTGTTATCTTTCGAAGCTTCAACAATTGCCGTTAACAATGAATCTATTACAAGAAAAGTCGTCTTCAAACCTGCTATTTTATGTGCCCAGTTTATAACATAGTAATTAATAAGTATCTAAACTTTTTTCCTACCTTCCAACATTGATTGAAGAAATAGTGAACCGGATAAAGACATAGCTGGCAAATATATACCAGAAAATGATCGCTATCTTGGCACCATATTATAAATTCTGCAATAATCGAGGACAGTATTATCTGCCCTATGTAGCGTTTAATATTAAAGACCATAAACTTTTATGGATTACAAAAGCTAGAGAGCTTGAGGAAAAACGAACGTCCATCTATTTTTGCTGCCCTTGCGATGTCTAGAAATAAATTCAATATTCTGTTATATCGGTAATTGGTTAAGTATCCAAGTGGATTTATCTAATTATCCGATCTATAGAAACTTGGATTTTCGCTTATAACTATGTCCAAGTGAACTGTTATCTCTATTATGATTCAGTCGCGCATCACGACTCCCAGAGGTCCTAGACTGGCTGGGTACGGGTCCAAGTGGTCTCGTTGAGGACGTAGGTGTTCCATGAACAGCACTGCATTGCTCCGTAACATGATAAGGTCCAAGTGGTCCTTCAATCATCACCAAGGGTACGAATTCATCCAAGGGTCCAAGTGGTCCCAAGGTATAAACATTCACGTCAACTTACTTGTGACCTGGTCCAAGTGGACCCAAAATGTATAAATAACATGCGTGACAGTAAGTGCCTAGGTCCAAGTGGTCCCAAGGTATAAACATTCACGTCAACGTATTTGTGACCTGGTCCAAGTGGACCCAAAATGTATAAATAACATGCGTGACAGTAAGTGCCTAGGTCCAAGTGGTCCCAAGATATAAACATTCACGTCAACTTATTTGTGACCTGGTCCAAGTGGACCCAAAATGTATATATAACATGCGTGACAGTAAGTGCCTAGGTCCAAGTGGTCCCAAGGTATAAACATACACGTCAACTTATTTGTGACCTGGTCCAAGTGGACCCAAAATGTATAAATAACATGCATGACAGTAAGTGCCTAGGTCCAAGTGGTCCCAAGGTATAAACATTCACGTCAACTTATTTGTGACCTGGTCCAAGTGGACCCAAAATGTATATATAACATGCGTGACAGTAAGTGCCTAGGTCCAAGTGGTCCCAGGTATAAACATTCACGTCAACTTATTTGTGACCTGGTCCAAGTGGACCCAAATGTATAAATAACATGCGTGACAGTAAGTGCCTAGGTCTAAGTGGTCCCAAGGTATAAACATACACGTCAACTTATTTGTGACCTGGTCCAAGTGGACCCAAAATGTATAAATAACATGCGTGACAGTAAGTGCCTAGGTCCAAGTGGTCCCAAGGTATAAACATACACGTCAACTTATTTGTGACCGGGTCCAAGTGGGCCCAAAAGATATAATTAGCGCCTTCAACTCAGATTAGGTTTGCAAAACCTATAAACATGACACGTGTGAACTTATTTGTGACTGGGTCCAAGTGGGCCTAAATGATCAGATTTCCTCTTAGAACTTCCGTTACCTGAATTCTATAATCGATCGCGTCCTGATGAAATTATAATAAAATAACAACTGTACTTAGTTCCATCGAATCGTAGAGTACTACGGCCGAGCAAAAGTTTAGGTGAACTGAACATGGAGTTCTCGTTAGAACCTAACTCGTAAACCGATACGATAAGTATCAGCAGGTATCGATAAAAAATGGCGACGGTGGCCTGTACCACTATGTATCCATGGGCAAAAGATGTTCGAGGGCCAATAAGGCAACATAAAAATAAATCCCTACGCATCTAGCACAAATATGAGTAAAAACTCTAGGGATGAGATAAATAGGAAGAACGAGCGATTTGTTCTCGTACTCGCGAATATGTCAACTGTGTAGGAACCCAATTTGTATGGGCCATATCGAAAGATTCTCTCTTAACTCGATCTACAATTCTACTGATAAAATCAGCTCGCTGATTCTGATCTCTAGGGATCCATACGACTTCAAATCTTATGTTACTAAGTAGGTAACAGTAAAATATTTATAAAGCGATGCTTGCATGCTTAAATCTTCGACACACGTGTAGCACTGATTATCAGTGTACCATTTTGATCGTATACAACAGTATACAAAAAGATCCCAGACTTATTTTTGTTTACGTGTCTTAACTCCAAGATGACCACTTTTACCGGATTTTTACACCGAAGCCGAAATCGGGTTTACTACAGTCGGTTCTTCTGTAGCACCGTCTAATCTAGACTGCTTCGCGGGAGTTATTAGAAAACGTTTCTGACGAAGGCGTGGTAATAAAAGGAATTGTATCTCCCTTCGTCTATAATCTTAAATGACATCGCTGGTGGTTGATCTTCATGTCTCTCCGATATTGACAATAATTAATATGAGCTCTGAGTGTACCTTTGCCAATATAACTGGGTATAACACTTATCGTGTGACTTAATTACCCTTGAACTCGTAACTGTCTCGTTTAGAGTGTAATGTTCTTTACCTTTAATAAGTTCTTTTACTAGTTCGTTATTAGATATGCATATATGCTACTAGTATATTGGAGATATTTTACGCTTGTGCCTCTGGCTTGGTTTTCATTGTAGAGCCGGGTGTATGTTGTGTATACAGGCAGTTACGTCTCCAAAGACCTGAAGCAGATGTCGACTTGGTTCTGGAAACGGGTGCTGGATGTTTTCGTTGACGGACGAAATTACTGAAGTTCTGAGGGGAGATGGTATCAGAAGTGGACGACGACGTCTGAGCGAACAGAGGGCGCTGCTTGACAAACTGAAATAAAGCATACGAAATTAACTGTCGAGTCATTCGTAGTAGTGTAGCCCTGAGAGTGAAGAACGCTTAATCTAAGTATCTTATATATGGTAAAGATACAATAGAAGAAACACAAACAAGTGTGGAATGTGAAATTATTTGCAATGCAAATACTGTAAAATCCGGACACGAGCATAAATACATTGATAGCTCTAGATACCTAGTCAGTGAGCCAATTCCTAGATTGGTCCAGCCGTAATTCCATGGCTAGCAATCCCAGCAAATGTAAAGAGCTGACGTTTCGCAAGAAAGGATGTACAGAAGAATTTCCCATAGTAGCTAGCATACCACAATACAAAGAACTCACTTTCCAGGACGACAGTAGATTCACCTCACACGTGCATAGCAAGCTAACTAAGGCCAATAAATGTCTATTTATTCTTAGATCTTTACGTAAAGAGGGTTACAATCAGTCAGAGGTAGATGACTTATTCTCCAGTATAGTTTTACCTAATATAATTTACGGATTGCCAGTGTATGGTGCGTCTAGTGCGGAGTTTACTACAATTCAAGGCTTTCTAGATCGCTGCTTTAAGCGTAGATACGTATCAAAACCAAGTAAGATAAAGAAATTGCTAGAGAAGCAGGACAGAAAGATTTTTAAGAAAGTAGCTAATTTAGAGTATGCATCCTCTCAATAATTTAATGCCAAAACAAAAAGCCACTCAATATAAACTACGATCCAAATCAAGCCTACGGCCCAAAGTGAATACAAACCGTTTTAAGAACTCTTATATAAATCGATTGATTTTTAACTATAACATAGCTTTATAACTTATAATTATTCAGTCTTAGCTTTTTATATGTATATATTTCAATTTTAACTGTAACGTAAGATATGTATTTTTATCTTATGATTGAAATAAAGACCTTTATAATATTATTATATTATTATTATTATAGTCGATCTGTGAATATTAATAATAGCGAAACTATCAAAAATCGGCTTGAAATATATGTTCTTCATACCACTCGTGTAAAGTGATATTAAAATGTCAACGCTAGAGCAATAAAATGTTTTTTAACTATGTGCTGTTTTTCTCGGTTTTCTTGTAGAAATATGACCATGATAGCATTGTTTCTACAAATCAGTCCCTAAGGTCTAATTTATTCTTATACTCAATATACTTCATTGATTCTAGCTGACTGCGGGACCACAGTAGCAGTGTTTCAGACATCCAGTACGAGTGGACTGCTACCGCAGTCCATAGTACTTAATTTATTCTAGCTGACTGCTATACCACGGTAGCAGTTCTTTTGACATCTAGAACGAGTGAACGGGTATTCTATAATCTAGCCACGAAGCGGCTCTTTCGCCGCGGCTCTTCTCTCTAGAAAACCTCTGGAACCAGGGTATTACCTTCGACTGATAAAGTCAAATCAACATACAGTAGTTGCGAAAAGTGACAGCGGGGTTCAAAACACGACATGTATGCATGCCTGTTTCTTGTTTCCGGAGAACAGTAGTTTTTTTGCTGGGAATCCTAAGATAATTTGGGAAATTGATAGATTCAGGGAATTTACTGGGAAATCATTGATATGATATCGGAACAAACTGAAAATAAATCGGGACAACTTTTGAGAAAACATGGCACAGCTCAAACAGGCCTCAGGCAAGATAGCCCGAAAGCTACAACACATTCATATCATTTGTTCATATTGTAGATTAAGCTACAACACATTCATATCATTTGTTCATATTGTAGATTAAGCTACAACACATTCATATCATTTGTTCATATTGTAGATTAAGCTACAACACATTCATATCATTTGTTCATATTGTAGATTAAGCTACAACACATTCATATCATTTGTTCATATTGTAGATTAAGCTACAACACATTCATATCATTTGTTCATATTGTAGATTAAGCTACAACACATTCATATCATTTGTTCATATTGTAGATTAAGCTACAACACATTCATATCATTTGTTCATATTGTAGATTAAGCTACAACACATTCATATCATTTGTTCATATTGTAGATTAAGCTACAACACATTCATATCATTTGTTCATATTGTAGATTAAGCTACAACACATTCATATAATGTGTTCATATTGTATCTAACGCACATCGTGATACATTGACATTTGTGTTGCCCAGTAATATATTTTTCCTGCCAAAGAGCTACTGTAGTTTTCTTCGTATACATTTCCTTAACTGAGCAGCAGCATTCCCTACCTATTAGGTATACTAGTTTTATAGGAAATGGATGAGGCTGTGATTACCGAAAGGTTTGAAGTGTGGCGAAATATCGCGAAGAACATGCATATTTGAATGAATTATCTTACCTGGTGTGTTTTGTCATTCTCAAGCATGTTAAGGCCTGGTTCAGGGATTTCAGGTCAGTAAAAACTGTTTTCCTTAGGCGAGCACAGCCGAGTACGGTAAGTGCGCCAAGTTTATCACGATAATAGATATCGCTTTAATTAAGTGGTTTGTATGCAGTAAAACATGTCACGTGCCCTGTCATGTGACTTAGACCACGAAATCAGTAACTCACAAACGCGGCTCCGACTTTAACAGGAACAGTGAGGATAATGAGTGATGTCAGTTAAGGCTAAAGCCTTTTGCCTATTTCAGCTTAGAAGAGATGACTACAATGTTTCGTTAACGAGTTATTTAGGCAAAAATATGCATAATAGGTCATGTGACTTTTTTGTACCCTTAATATTTCCTTATCTTTATATGATAGTCATGTTTCTAAGCGTGGTCTAAAACACTGGTAGAAGAATATTTCAGTAGGGTTACTTTCTATTCATATGTTATCGTAGTAACCGCATTTCACTTAAATGATTTCCTCTAATTATGACGCCATCGATCACATGAATACTAACTACTTATTGTTTATTATATGGCATTTTTTTGTATTTTTAGATAAAAAAATTCAATTCCGCTTAAAGTGCCCCTACGATCAAATTTTGACATATCAATTTTTTCTCATATTCGTAAAGTAGAGTGGCTATATTATTACCAGTTCAAACTGTTTTTCGATACGACGACGGGAAGTCTTATTTTTTGAACTCCGAATCTTGAATTTTACATCCGCCATTACGCGAACCCGCTCCTGTGGGCGAGGAATGCCTGGTCATTTTTTAGCGTACGTGACGTCATACACTTAAGGTTATCGTATACCTTCAGGGTACTGTTCCGGATAAAATTAAGTAGCGTCTCGAATATTCGTCGTATTTAGATAAATTATACCTCATTTAAAGCCTATAAAATTGGCTACAACGATATACCTAAGGTTTGTAATTTTGATAAAAGTGCGATTTTTAAATAAACTTGTTTTCCGAACAAGCGAGTTGGTTTCCAAGAGCTCCAACTCCACGGCAATTTAATGAATTTAAGATCTGTTTGCTTTTCTGGACTCCCACAGACCTTGTTTACAAAACTGTGTCGGCGATTGTGGAAATTCGAAGCCGTTCTGAAGATATTTTGGTCTTCGTGAAACTGCTAACGCGAATCCAAATATAGATGCGGGAATCGCTCTCAGCGCCTCTCTTTTAAAAAATAAAAAAAACGCCGACACAGGTTTTTTAGCTGATATAAATTGCGAACAATCTGTGAAAATTTGAAGTAATTCGCACAAATTCGCGTCGAGTTGGAGCTTTTTTCAAACTATGTTTAGAACGAAAATAGAAAGTCAAGAAAACGCTCTGAAATTAGCCGGCCGGCGAGACTGATTCTTTCAACCAGTGACTGGGAAATCTTCCCACAACAACACGTGTGGCTACTTTTCCCATACAAACCTTCACGCGAACTAACATATGTAGTAAGAAAGTGTACCATTTTCCCGCTTTGAAAAGCAAACAAAACGTTTTGAATAGAGTTTGTGCATTGTACAGGACTGTAGCAATTTAACGAACCACAAAGCTGGCATTTCGCTACATGAATAATTCAAGCCTTTAGTCGAGTACCAAGAATACGGTTTGTAATTCTCTTCAAGCCTCATGCAAGGATGGTTTGTGTACGTTTTGAGGACAGAAGCTTCTCCATAATTGTTTGTATCACATGGAATAGCCGGTAAGACCGTACTAGTATAGATTGACCGAAAAATAAGCGGCTACGTTTGCTGAGAACATACATGTAGTTTATCATAAATAACTCATATTGCTGTTTCCTATAAACAGATAAACATATCGATGTAGTATGCCTTTTAATTTACTGCTAATTTTATTTTCAAGACAATAAACCACAGAAGAAACCACCAATATTATTTCATGAAGTACCTTGTTTCAGTTGTTTGTGTGTCAATCAGAAAGTTTGGTTCTGTGATAGCCACTGTAAAAGCTGCAGATCAGTCAGTTTCAATACATTGTTTTAGTCTCTAGTAAATTCTTATCATTCACGATTTCATGTTAGACAAGAGAGCGATTTAATTTTATAGCAATTACATTGTATTTTAGAATGTAGATTGGCCGGAAAATCTAATGCCGGGACACAGATAATTCTCGATCTCTCTCATTTACGAACTAGCAATTATCCGGGTTTCACTGTAAACAATGAACAAACTTAGGACTTATAAACTGCTGATCATTTTTTAGTGATTTCTCCGCTGAATTCTCCCTGTAGCCCAGATCCAGTAACAGCACAACCTGAAAGCCGAACCAGGGAAAATACCCTGGGGAAAAATTACCCCCAAAAGATAAGAAACCTCTGCTAGCTAGCGCTACTTACTGGCAGGCCACTTCCCAAGCGATTTTAGCGACTATTCATCGTCCAGCTTTCAACTCGGTCGCCAACGGCTCTATTTCCCCCTAAATCATCAACATCCGGCAATAAATTTAAACAGAAAGACACATTACTATGTTCTGAAGAATCTGATGCAGATTTTAGGTCGTTATTTACTAAACCACAGCAAAATTCGCAGTGTGAGTTTGTCGACAACATAAGAAGAAATGTATGGGTTCGAAGCAACTTGAGAACGATGCGTTAAGTGTATGACGTCACATACGCTAAAAAATGACTAGGCATTCCTCGCCCACGGGAACGGATTCGAGTAATGGCGGACGTGATTTTGATATTTCTGCCACTGTTTGTTCTTATGGAATACAAAAAAGTGGCAAAAGAAATGGTCAAATTTCGTCGTAGTGGCACTTTAACGGTTGATATTACTTCCGGAAAGCGCGCGCGCGATCTCAATTTCCCGCTCTTTTCAATTTCTCGGAAAAAGAACCAAAAATCAAATTCAACCAAAACTCAAATTTAATGCATCAGTTTACTTGATTTTTCTTTTACAAATTCAAGGATAACCAAGAACAAAGCTTTACAGCATACTTAGTAACAGATTGGGCAAAGTTCTATGACATTGAACTTCATTATTTGGGCAAATCATTTGCAATCAAAAACTCAACGAGATTTACATTAATTTTACACGAAATTCTCTAAAGTCCGGCATCTGTCAGTGCCATGGAAAAGTCACTGTGCATGGAGATATTCCACTAGGATTTCTAGTCTTCCTCATCGCTCTTGATGTCATAACTTCATTTATTTAAAGGTCTTGTACGAGATCGGTATTGCTATTAGCAAAACCTGTTTGTAAATGCTATTTTTCACCTCCAATCGATTGTCCGATCTTTCTAAAACTGCGTTTTTAAAGATAGCTTGCTCTCCAGCATCCATGGCAACGCCTTTCCCATGGGGATCACGAGCTTAATTCATTCGTTAATGAAGTATTATATCAGCACGTGACTGTTAGCTGCAAAGGACCTACTCTCCGGGATCTCGGCATCTAGTAATCTCGAGATTGAGGTTTTACGGACCGAGTGCATGATTGCAAGACAAGCATTCTTCGCCGCTGTGGATAGGAACTTTCCGATCTGATTTTTGCCTAGGGGAGTTTTCATGTACCAGATTTCATCTGTTGCCGCTCGGTTGTGCTTGATGGCCAGAAAAAAAGGCGCCTGTGCTGCATTCATTTCTACAGGACGGTGACTTTTGAAGGTTTTGTAGAAGCTAACAGGGCACCGCTGGTTGTTGGTCGCATAAACCTTTGACTGGAAGGCTCTCTGGTGGCCTTGTTCCTGTCCAGTTCTTATCTTTGTCCCTCTTTCTGCTAACCAAACAAGCACTTCTCCGCCATCGGGTGCTTTCTGTAATTCCACATCGCCCCAGCAAAGTTTACGACTTTCGTCTCTTGCTCGGAAGCAAAAATGCATAGAAAGAAACAACCAAATGGTTCTTTGCAGGACTTCTGGACCTTTGTCACCAAATTCTTCGGAGTTAAACAACTTATCTTCTTCCTCCTCAGTGATTGCGCGGGTGGCTTGTGGCTTGTTTCCTTTGCCGTTCAGTTTACGAGGGATTTGCGTTTGGCCGCGAAGATCTTCCTTGACTGCGCGAACTCCTTGTCTTTGAGCACGTTTTCTGGATATTTGTTCTCTTCCAAGTGCATCTGGATGCTCCGCTGGAAGCTGCTGAGCGGTGTTCGGCTCGAACTCAGTGTCGTCTCTTAAATTACGAATATTAATAAAGAACTTGCAAAGCAATTTGTCAAGTGCCGGTGAAGGTAGGCTCTCAATTTCTGTTTCACCTTTATCAATACTCTGTAGGTACTTCTGTAGTATGTTAAGGTCGGACCTTGTTTTTTTGACAGTGTTATTGGCTTTCCGGTTAGTTAAAAAGGCCTCTATTTCTTCTTGGCTGCTTTGAAGCCGTTCTCCCTCTACTTGTTGTTGTTGTTCACAAAAAGTTGCAGTTTCCTCGCTTACTTCGCCAGGATAATAAAATTCACTTTCAGAATGTTCGTCTTCACTCATTTTAGAGCTCCTCTGTCGGCCTGGTGTTTCCTGTATTCGGTGTTGAATTAAAAATGGGTAATATTTGTTTTTCTTATTGCGAACCCGGCGGCGTTTTCTCGATGTATCACTTTCCAAAAGTAAACACAAATTTGAAACTGGCGCCGGCAGGACATTATTTGCAGTCTTACATCGAGTACTATTCCGGTCCGAATACGCAAAAAGACCGACCGTGGTCCGAATACGCAAAAAGACGGACCGCGCGTCGACCAATCAGAATGCAGGAAATCGCAAATATGTTATACCTTGTTTGAAATCGTGTAAATTTGACCTTTCCTGATCCATGACCGCGTAAGTAAAAGCCTGGGTCGATTTCCACCTGTATATACTAGGCATCCTAGTAAAATCCTGATAAGTTGCTCCCTAGAATGCCAAAACTGATGTTGCTGAAAAGTTGCCAAAAATCCAAAAAGTTACTACCTAAATTTCGAAAGTTGCTAGTACCTGCTACATAAATTTCACGATATTTTCACACAAACGTTAATGAAAAGCTTTATTCCTTCTAAATACTTGCTATTATTGGTTAAGATAAGATAAATTGATTGAAATTTGAACAAAACTATAAAAAGTTGCCACTGCATTTTAAAAGTCGCTCGCAAATATGGGCGTATTTTTAGAAAACTCTTAATGGTTCGTTTGACGCCTTGCTGAACGATATGTAGGAACGGTAGGATTACCTGAACAAAACTTGATAAACATCAAGAAATTCGCAGAAATTGAAGTTTTCTATCAAATTGTTAACTTTTGCGTGGTTGATTTATGCTGTAAACAGTTGCTCAAAAGTTGCTCAGAAAGCCAAAAGTTGCTCGAGGTTGCTAGAACTGAAAAAAGTTGCTCCAAACGCCAAACGTTGCTCAAAAGTTGCCGAGCACAATCGGGAGATGCCTAGTCAGTAGACGGCATATAATTAATTCGACTTCAACATGCTTGAGTTCCTGTGGCCTGAAACGCCAAATATTAGCGATTCGATTTCGCTGTCAGTCACTCTACCTACAAAATCGCTAAAAATTGACGTCCCAGGCCACAGGAATGACAAAACACACCAGGTCAAGATAAATTCGTGTTTATTTCGTATTCAAATATGCATGTTCTTCGCGATATTTCGCTACACTTCAAACCGCCTTCGGTGATCTCATACATTTCAGTCCTATTAAAAAAATAAGGTAAAAGGTATTCATTTATACAGCGCAAATTCTATATGAATATATCCAAATGCGCTTCACAAGGTTATTTTTGTGATACGGACTGCTATTTTGGCGCAATGTGCTGCCTTGCATTTTACAATCATGAGTGATTGTTAGTACCTCAGAAGACCAGGCTGTTGTGTCGGGAGACAATCCCCTACTCTTTCTCGAAGTAACACAACAAGTTATTTCACGTCTCCCTCGAATAGATTAGAAGAGGAAGGAGACAAGGCCAACGACTTATACGTCCCTGCCCAAGGACGCGGCTCGGATTCGAACCCCCGACCTCCCGCACTCTAGACCGAGCTCACCAGAGCACGTTGTGTGGTCACCCTGTGTGTTTTACGGATCACCGATTCCTTTATGTTTATACTGAACACGGCCAATAGGCGAATCCTTGTTTACGTTTTTTCCTCATTAGCATACATCAAACTTCAAGCGACGTACATACAAACAAACAGACTCCATAAATCGAAAGAGGTTGTCACACTTGATAAAAACCGAAAATTTGAGAGTGATATGATAAAAATATTTTGAGGAATGAGCGTTTAAAAAGCTCAAAATTTACAATGAATGTATGGCTGTCAGCAACTCTTGCCCCCCAGCCCATTTTATAGTTTTGAAAAGTCAATTTCTCCGTAAATATTTAACATATCAATCTCAAATTTTCGGTGGTTACTCAGTTTAAAATTCTCTTTCAACTGATATAGTCTGTTTGTTTGTAGCTTGAAGTTTAATTTATGCTAATGAGGCAAAAATGTAAACAATGACGTCAGCAAGGATTCGCCTATAAGCAAATCTAACGTACTACCACCGTAGTCAAACGGGTAGGAATAATAATTGTAAAGCTAGTATACCTAATAGGTAGTGAAGAATGCTGCCGCTCAGTTAAGGAAGTGTATTAGAAGAAAACCTACAGTAGCTCTTTGGTAGGAAAAATATATTACTCGGATATTCATCTGGCACCTTGGCATTTTTATCTATTTTGTAGAGTTGGGGCTATCATGCGACTGAATCCTGTTTAAACTGTGGTGTGTTTTCTCAAAAGTTGTCTCGATATATTTTCATTTTGTCCCGACATATCAACGATTTCCAGGTAAGTTCCCTGAGCCCCAGCACAAAAAAAACTGCTGTTCTCACCTAAACATCGGAAATCAACTGTAACTGATTCAGCGGCAATTGAGAATATAATTGTAAATTCTATAATTGGTGTTGACTTTATCGAAGGCCAATAAAAGAAAATTAGTTGCTGCTCACCATCTTGATAACAGAAAAGATCTTGGTCAGTTGGAAACTGATAGCCATTATTTTCGCTCAAAACTATCGCCTACACGACTGTGAGTCGTCAACTTATCATGCATGATCATCAAGTTACAAAACATATCGCGCTGTTTCAAACTTCACGTCAAAACACAAGACTAATAAGGAGCTCTGAAGGAACTGTAGTAAAAATGCAAAGGAAGACGATCAGAATTAGCCTGAAGTACAGCGTACGACAAAGCACTCGCGAATTTGCGTAAATCGCTCTCCTCCACTGATGCATGCGAAGAACATAAACCCGTCAAATGATACCTCCTCCCCACCTCAGTGGAGACTATTATGGTACCAGTATTCCCCAATGTAACCTACTCAGTAATTATAGTCTGGCAGCAAAAACATTCCTCTAGTGGGGAGGGGAGTAGCGCATTTGGCCACGCAAGGGATTGTGGTCGAAACAGCGAATTAACGCAATCAGAACCGTTGCGAGATTTTGCCCAAATCATTAAATGTCGGCGCAGCAATAATAACAATGGATCAACCTTACGTGGAATATTTCACCTCTTGCTTTAGACTGATCTTTGATCCTCCTTATTTCCTGTGTTGCACACGACAGAAATTTATACTTTAGCTCACGAAGAAGCGGTAATGCCGAGCTCTATCACTTCCAGACCTGCCCACCACTCCCCCCCCCACCGAACGTTGCAAATACCCCCCCCCCCGAACGTTGCAAATACCCCACCGTTGGGTCCGCTAAGCTATGCAAATATCTTATAAACATTTTTTGATCAATTGCCCATCCCCCAACGTTTCTTTGCCGGGAAATGCCCCATCCCGACATCCAGTAAATTTAAACTCAGTCAAATACCCCACGTATGACCGGAGAGAGGGGGATGAGCAGGTTTGAAATTGATAGAGCCAGCTTCGGCGGTTAATTTTCATTAATTCATTTCGGAAAACATTATCTGACAAATATTTGTCATTTGTGAACGATAGGGCCTTTATTTTTGTCTTCTTCTGTGTTGGATTTTTTTCTGAGTTGGGGAAGGTGAATGGTTAATGCGAAGAGTTGATTTTCTTTAATCTATGATTTTCGCGGTTCGTCCAATTTGTCCAACATTGACACGTCAAATAGCTGCCATGTTGGCAGGTTTATTCGGACCATGTATGTTTGTCTCAACCCAACATTCCGATAGGCGCTAGATCTAGGCGCTATGGTTGGACGGGTCGAGTACTAGTGTCTAAGCCACGCGCGCAAAAAAAGCGCAGGCAACTTTTATTATCCACTTCACACCTGCTGGGGAAAATGTTACTTGAAGGAAATGAAACATAATCTTATTTCAATACGGCAACTTAAAATTAAATGTCGGTTGTTTCTGATTTCAAGTTTAAAATAATTCAAGCTGAACTCAAAGTAAAGCTAGGGATTTGTATTCACACTCATAATGAATTAACATTATCGTGCACAAAATAATAAGAGATTTATCATCGGGTTCAGACACACATAGAGGAAATGGACTGGAACACTGTTATAACAAATTAAAAATTAAAATCGTCTACATTAAGTGCCCCGCGCAATTACTGACCGCGCTATCTGCACGTGTCATGTGAGTGATGTAAACCTCACGTCAGGGTGACTGTAGCAAGCACATGTCCCAGGGGGGTGGGGGTGGGGGTACGTACAGCAACACAAGCTCCAAACAAGGGGGGAAATAACACCTAATAATAATAATAATAAAATCTTGTTATTAATATAATAATTATTATTAGATTATGTGTCATTAATAAAGATATTAAAATACCCCCAAAACATTGAGTAAATGCCCCTTATCCAATCCTTCAATAGACCAGTTCGCGGTAAATTCCGACATTTTGAAAGGGGTGCAAACATGGCACGAAATATACAGTGTTTGTATGGGAATCGATGGGAATCCGATGCCAAATAAAATCCGTAAATTCTTCATATACAAACTTGAGATACCAGGTAAAAGATTAACATATCGAAATTTGAGGGATGTAGCTGTGCTGGGAAGCGTGCAATCGTGTTTTCAGTTTCCCATACATTGTCTGTAAATTTTCACGCGGAATTTGACTCGTTTTTACAGACAATGTATGGAAAACTGAAAACACGATTGCACGCTTCCCAGCACAGCTACATCATTCAAATCTTTTTCGCGCCATGTTTGCACCCTTTCAAAATGTCGGAATTTACCGCGAACTGGTCTATTGTACTTGTAGAACAAGAATTTTGATCACCTTAAAGAGTTTTTATCCGGGTGCCCGCGTAACATTAAACAGGTTAATATAATCGTTAAAGTTGGCCAGTACCCACTCAATTTTTTTTTTTAGATTTTCATACAAAACTGAATGGTGTAATCACAATCTTTAGATCAGAACTTTTATTTTTTTAGCAATCCAGTTAAGTTAGTTTGTAAAAAAAAATTAAAAGGTCTAATAAATTTTCGAAATTAATTATTGTAGTAATTTCGTTTCAGTATGTTAAACCCATTTACATCGGTACGTGATCCGGCGCCATGCAGCTTTTTGTATTTTAAATATATTCCGTTCAGAACTGACATCATTGAACTCCCTAGACTGATACCAGGCAATCCTATAAATTGGCTGCTGGGTGCGGCTGTGTCGATATCCTGCTTGGCGTGATCAAGAGACTGACATCAGTTATCAATTGAGAGCTCCTATATAACCATGCACGGTAAGAAATACCACATCAGTTATCAGTACACTGTGCTCGCAGTGTCTCGCTATCAGCAATTATGACCAATTATGTCCGATCTTGTAGAACCGTGGTATTTTGATACCGTGTTTTCAGTACTGTTGAATTATTTGCATATGGAAGGCATTAGCTATATGCAGGGAGAGAGAACGTCTGCACGCAGGGGGTGTCTATAAAACGAAGACCTATAAAACGAAGACCGAAGACCCCCACAAATAATAATAATAATATTTATAGGTTAATAAAGTCACAAATAATGAGCAGACAACTCAAAGAAGCTTTGCGGGTATTCGGTTCCAACACATTATCTACAGGGAACTTTTATCGCCAAGGTCTTCGCTTTAAAGATCTTTAAAACGAAGACCCTGGCGATAAAAGTTCCCTGTAGATAATGTGTAGGAACCGAATACCCGCAAAGCTTCTTTGAGTTGTCTGCTCATTATTTGTGACTTTATTAGCTTAGATTACGAAAAAAGCTGTGAGAGGAAACTGGGGTCTTCGTTTTAAAGATCTTTAAAACGAAGACCCTGGCGATAAAAGTTCCCTGTAGATAATTTGTAGGAACCGAATACCCGCAAAGCTTCTTTGAGTTGTCTGCTCATTATTTGTGATTTTATTAGCTTAGATTACGATAAAGCTGAGAGAGGAAACTGGGGTCTTCGTTTTAAAGATCTTTAAAACGAAGACCTTGGCGATAGAAGTTCCCTGTAGATAATGTGTAGGAACCGAATACCCGCAAAGCTTCTTTGAGTTGTCTGCTCATTATTTGTGACTTTATTAGCTTTGATTACGATAAAGCTGAGAGAAGAAACTGGGGTCTTCGTTTTAAAGATCTTTAAAACGAAGACCTTGGCGATAAAAGTTCCCTGTAGATAATGTGTTGGAACCGAATACCCGCAAAACTTCTTTGAGTTGTCTGCTCATTATTTGTGACTTTATTAACCTATAAATATTATTATTATTATTTGTGGGGGTCTTCCGTCTTCGGTCTTCGGTCTTCGGTCTTCGTTTTATAGGTCTTCGTTTTATAGACACCCGCACGCAGGCTATGTAATTACCAAATGGAAGATATAGAGAATAATGCACGGGTGCGCGGAGATATGGAACTTATCTTCGAGTGTTCAACTGTATTACGTTAACAACGAACAAAGGCTGATTATACGGTAATGGTATAGAGATTAACCAATATTTCGGCTGGCACGGCCAACCTTCTTCAGGTTTTACAATAGAACTGGCAAGAAAACGTTAAAAATTCAAAAGTATGGAATCTGACACTGTGGTGTGAAATTACAAACGAGTCATGAGCGTGATGAATACAGGAGCTAAGGAATATGATGTACAGTAGATATTTACCAGTGTTTGACCTTTATCAATAAGATGTGCTTCGCGAGCTTTACGTTCACTATCTCGATTAGAATGAATTAGTTCTAAAGGAATTCATTGCATGTCATTAGGAGAGTGATTATTGGTGAGGAAATGATCCGAGACAGCAGTGGTTAAGCCCGGGGGGTTCTTCAAGGTAAAAAGGGTAGGGGTGATCGTCGGAAAGCCTCCCTAAAACGTACCGCATGGTCTAAAAATCACCCTGAAAAATGGATTTCGCTTGGACAACCCCTGAAAAATACTAAATCGCTGATTTCAAATCCTAAAAGATACGACGATCACCCCTACCAGCCGAATATAGGAAGAATCCCCCCGGGACGTGAACACGTTAGCACATCGATGAGATGAAGAAAGTATGTTAAAGTGTTTGTGGATGACTGAAGATATGGGTGTATGTTATGACAAGAGGGACTCGGTGGGGTTGGTTGTTAGTTTGCTTAGGTGTAAGTGCTTCTGTCATAGAGATGTTGCGAACGCGATCTGTTTCCTTGTCTAGAAAAGAGCGGTTATAGCCACGTTTGTTGAGGTAGGATTTGAGTTCGTTAGTGCGAGAATTAAAGGTTTCGTCTGAAGAGCAGATGTGGCGTAATCTGTGAGCGAGACTGAAAGGAATAGCGCGTTTGGTGTGTTTAGGGTGACAAGATGAATGTAAGAGGTACTGGTGTTTGTCAGTGCATGGGCTTAGTATAGAGGTCTGTGTCGATGTTACCGTTATTGATAGAAGTCTAAAAAGGGTACTGAAGTGACGGAGTGAGATGAGGTAAATTTGATAGTAGGATGAATTTGATTAAGATAAGAGGTGAATGTAAGGGGTTCGTTTTCTGTGTGAGTCCAGATCATGAAAATGTCGTCTATGTAACGTCACCAAGTATGTGGCTGGCGTGGGGCGTGAGCGAGTGCATCAGCTTTAAATTTAGCTAGGAACAGGTTGGCAATTGAAGGTGCCATTCTAGTACCCATGGCAGTACCGCAGTACCGTGTACTTGTAAGTAGTGTTCGTGGTTAAATTTGAAGTTGTTCACGTTATTTACTTTATAAACAATACTCGGACCTGGGCCCGGTTGTTCGAAGCAAGGGTAAGCGCGTGACGAGGACATCGCTGATTGGCTGAGAGGCGATATCCACACACGTGAAATTATCATATTTTTACGTGTGTTTAGATGAGCCAGCCTGTACCGCTTGAAACGAACCACCGCATTGGCTTACCCAACAATACAAAACACCCTAACCTTTAGAACGTGCAGTACAAAAACAATAGAGCTACAGTATAATGGTGCAATCAGAATACAGGTTTCGAGCGGTGCAGACAGCTGTATTACTCGTTCAGATACGATATTTCCGTCAGTGCTGGAAATCCCTGTAAAACACTGTAGTTTATAGAATAAAGTTTTTTATGTATCTGTTCTATTATTGATGATAATTTTCGTCATAACATGGTCAAAATAGTTGTGGATCCACGAAGAGTCTTCCTCATTTTCTTTCCTTTTTGATCAGAAGTTTACACAATCTGAATCACAAACCTCTACGGAGCGCTTCGAAAGGCGCACACTGCGTGACGAATGACGTCAACTATGTGTCTGTCAACTTATTGATGTTGAAAATTTTGCCAATCAGATTACGAGAAAATTGGCGGTTGTTGTAAAGTTAACTAATTGTTCAGGCGCGCGGTTAGCGCATACATTAAAGTCCATATGGCTTAGCAGATATGGTGCAAAATTCAAGAAACGAAAATAATTGTCAACATGCATCAACAACTCATATAACGGTTCAACTACTGGTTATGGTCATGCCCTCAGCTCGCAGTCTAATTGCCACGCGTCACGCAGGCTGCACATCCACTGAGATTCCGTATGATTAAATATATCTTGTTCAACTTTCCTTTTTCGTTTGTGGATCAGTAACCATCAAAGAGTCTGAAAAAGTCAGACTATAAGTCTAGCTACACTGGCCGACCCTTCACATTATAAAATAAGTTGTACATGAGTTAGTAAATAAGATTAATTCACATATCGCGTAGACGTAAATTTGTGGAAATAAATACATATCAGATGAATAATCGATTGAAGTATTATAAAGACTTCTTAAGTACTCTCCTCTTCAATTAAGTCATAACGTTTTGTGATACTCTCTGGTTCCGGTTTAATATGCTATCCGGAAAGAAAGTATCTAAGATGTCGGCAAACATTCATCCTAGGTGGAGAAAACCTATTGGTCTTTTGGGCTTTTTCATTAGAAAAACTCGAAGGCCTAGTTGACAATTCCAAATCTTTATTGCAATTACGAAATACTTTAATCCCTTAGTCAACTATGACAAATAATAAGATGTGTGTTTAAAAACTCTCTCTGCACATCTGATATATTTTGCAGAAGAGGTTTCTCAAAGGCTACTGAGACTATAAACCTTTCGTGCATCTTGGAGAACTATCTCTATTACTGATACTGATACCGTTAACTGAAATATCACAGACAATGCGGTCAGAGTCTGCGAGCATCGTATTAAACTTTCATAAACTTAAGTCCGAATTGTTAAGTCGCAAAACTGCTTTAAATACACACAATAATCCACCGTTTTCATTTTGTCTTCAGTGCCTGTTTGTGAAGAGACACAGGGAGAGCGTGTTACGATGGATAATATGACATCTTCAAGGCTGGCTAAGGTGAGGCGTTCAGTTGTCCTACTTGTCCCAATTGATATTTTGAATACGCTCATCAGGCATGAGTCTATAACGTGATCGATATTCAGGAAAAGGAGCCGAGACACCGTTACCCAGATCAACGTAGCTGAACATTGTCATTATTGTAAGCAATCAGACGCTGAAAGTATGAACGGACTTATTACGTCTGTCAGTTATCGGCCATTGATAGTACCAGGAACTGGCTTAGAACGTTGCTGAAAAAGGTCTGTAATATTTAAAAGTAAAGTAACCTTGGTTAACGTGACAGTCTGGTGAGCCTGATAAACTTCCTTATCCGAGAACACGTGACGGTCTAACCATTTGCAGTTCGTGAACGAGATTGTTTCACAAAGGCAGCACCTTCCTGACTCAGTTTTTTAAAGTGCCTATAAGCCCAATTTTTTTAATCATTAAAATCGATTCTATATCAAGTAAATAGGTGAACTGTAAAATCTTCTTTGATTTGAGTGTTGCGCCTATGAGTTACAGTCAACTCTCTCTAAGACTGACACCGCCCTCGGGACCAGCTCTACTGAGGTGTCCGCCTTAATGTGACCTGACACCAGAAATCCATGACGTCAGAACTGGAACAAGATTTTGATTACAGCAAGTAAGATTAAACAGTTACAGTCCCTTTCCATGCTGAACAGTGGAAAAATTAGTTTGATTTATGTCACGTGCACGGTAAGTCCTTCGCGTACTTTATATGCACTGTAGTTCTACCGATCTGTAATAGTTGATTGACTTTGTTGGGAAAGCCTAGGGTGATGGAGGTGCTGGGAGACTTTGATCAAGTCGGCGACCAGATTTTCATCTTCCAGCCGCGAAGGTGCAAAGCGCTGATGGCAACACAAAGAGCAAGGGCATTATTGCGAAGGTTTTTCCGCCAGTGTCTGTTCTTGTAATCAGATCATGTTTATATTAGTGCTGCCGTAGGTCAAAATGCGATAATATCCAGCCTATAATCTATTGATTGTGCACAAATTTGCATTTCTAGTGTCTTCCCTGAGAGGTTTTAACCAAAAGTTTGCTTAAAAGTGTCCGCTATATATCCGCCTTAGAGAGGTGTTCGCCTGAAAGAGAGTTTAGTTACAGACAAAGAAGTGAAATTAGGGCGGTGTCTGGGTCAGCCTAGCTTACAGTGTGTACGTCCGCTATGAGAGAGTTGCCCGAGGATTCTAATATGCAAACGATGTGACGTCACAGGAGGTCAACAAAAGGTCATTTCTCTCTAACTATTTCTGATGTTTACAAAATATTTGGTAAAATCACTGATATGCCGGGCCCAGGTTCGATGCCCGGCCGCAGCGCCACATGTGAGTTGAGTTTGTTGGTGTCTCGCCCTGTATTTATCCGACTGAGTCCTCCAGTTTTCCTTCCTCCACAAAAACCAGGTATTATCTGTAGGTTGTGACGTCACACTGCTATTATCTGTAGGTATTATCTGTAGGTTGTGACGTCACACTGCTATTATCTGTAGGTATTATCTGTAGGTTGTGACGTCACACTGTTATTATCTGTAGGTGTTATATGTAGGTTGTGACGTCACACTGCTATTATCTGTAGGTATTATCTGAAGGTAGCACTCGATTATAAGCCGAAAGTACGACCATTTACGCTAGAAAGTAGAGAACTTATTTCGCTCTCGGTAGCCGTAATATATAGAGGATATTACTCCATATAGTTCAAACTACCGTGTAATTTTCTTTTTATTATATGGACAATTAAACTGCTCTAAGAACTCTTATCTATTCGTTTTACTTACTGTCAGTACAAACTTCTTCGTGATCTTTCTAAGCTGTTCTGAGGAGTTTCATCGGGTTTTCTTGTCTCTTGGTTGCAGTCGAGAAAATCTTTAGAGTTTTAGATCGTATTTGGCTTTTCGTGCTCGGAATATTCATTGTCATGCAGCTCATTTAAGCTGTTTACATCTTCCTCTGTGATTTTCACAAACCTGCCGCCATCTTTGTAGTTCAAAAGGTGGCAAACGTGACGTCATCGATATTTTCACTAGTGAGGATATGGAAAATACGCTACTCAGTACCCGGATGTACTTTCGTATGAGTTCTATGAGTGGTTTATTTCTCACTGAGTAAAACACTATCGTCCATATAATAAATAACTTTTCTATTCACCTCCACTTCGGTGAATAATTGTCCATTCATGCTCAACCTCCAATAATTGCTTATTGTCTCTGACATTATGACGTCACGACTTAACACCTCAGTTGTGACGTCAGACTCGTGCTAGCGAATTTTATCACAAATTACCCATTCAGCAAATGACAAATTAATGAGACTTTTACTTTAATATAGTGTAAGACAAGTTATTCTTTCAGTACTTTTTACTTTAGTAAGTTTGTTTTGTCAGGTTTCTCACTGTACGCAGAATGGGGACGAGGCGGAACGTATCGACGAGGCAGAGGAGGAGAAGGAAAAGGCAAAGTGCAGGAGAAAAGCCTTCGGATTAACCTATGCCGTGGACGAAAACCCACCATGGTACATTTGTCTAACCCTGGGATTCCAGGTAATGCTAACCTGTCTCAAAAAAGAGCCAGCTCAAGTGGTAAGCGCCTCGCACCTCTGTGACCCGGCCGCGCCCTTTATAATGTTTAGTATCCAACTGATCTGGTAATTTTAAAAGAACAGTCTATGCAGCACTTCATAAGCATGCAGCTATTATTACTTTTAACAGCGTCTCCACTCAAAACTAGCGTTATTTGAATCCTATCTGATGCGCAGACACATGATGAACAGATTCTTTTATAATAGAAAGACCATGTTTACTGACAAGAAATTTGGAAAATTCCATATTATACCCTATCTAAGACTTGAAGTCAAACACTGTACCTGTGACTCGTGGACATCACAGGATCGGAAGGCGAAAACTGTCAAGTTCCGGTAAAATTGATAAAATCAATACCCTATTCAAGATTTCTCAATGATGAATAGTGTATTCTTATTTTGATAACCCTGTTCAAGACGCTACATAATGAAAATGTATACCCTGTTAGACAACAACCTTGAAACCATACCCATCCAGCGGTACGTACCCGTTCACGTGAATATAAGGGAGTGGACTGCCGGTTACCGATATCCGTGTACTCAAAGGAACATCATCTAAACGTGTTCTGCACAAATTATCCTTTGTCAACTACATAGCTGTCCTTTTTGTTTTTCTTCATCTATAAATCGCGAGGATTTGAGAGGAAGATTTGAAAACCTCACTTTCTCTAAGAAACGCGTGAGAAGCGTTACATTTTATCCCGACTCGTTCCCAGTTTTATCCCGACTCGTTCCCAGTCATGCTCATTGTCCCACCGCTTAACAAGGTGCACATCAAGTAATCAGTTCCTGGTCAGCTCCACCCACTTATCACAGTGGTTGTTGTTGTTTACTAATCGTTGTTGTTTTTAGCACTATATGACCATGGCAGGAGGCACTCTATCGCAGCCCTTTATACTCAGTGGACCCATGTGCTTTTCTAGCAATCCTCTTGCTATCGCCGAAGTTCTAAGCACTATGTTCTTTGTCTCTGGGATTGCTACAATACTACAGGCGACATTTGGAATACGGTATGCAATAACTGAGACCCGGAAACAGTCCCTAAACACTACCTAACTGACAATGTATTCAGTTTCACCTCAGTGCCAGTTTTACATAGAACCACTCCAACGCTGGTATTGACGGTTTAGACTTTTAGTCAAAGTTAAATTAGGTAAATTTAGTACTAATTTAGTTGACTTCACCGAACTTGAAATGTCCCGTGCCAACGGATCCGGGGACGTAGACTCGCGGTTTGACTAGTCGTATATTTGTACGAATCAATGATTATATTTTCAAACTGTAGTGTACATCCCTGATGTCGCAGTTAGTCTTGTGATTATACTAATTTAGGTGACGTCATCTAATAGAGTCGCTCATTTCATGTGCCAGCGGTCTTCAGATCAGGGGGAGACGTTGACTCGCGCAATCATCTAGACTAGTGTACTTTTGTATGGGATCAAGGGTGGTATTTTCACCTTGCGCCCGGTTGTTCGAAGCCAGGGTAACTTTATCCCTAGAATAGCGCTAAATCTGTAATTGTAATATGTACAGTTTACCCTCGGGTTTGCGATTTACCCCTGGGATAGCGCTTGCTTCTAACAACCGGGTCCAGCAGTTTATGTTCAACCCCCCTGATTTCACTGTAACCGTCTTGTGGTCTTGTGATTACACTAATTTAGGTGACGCAAACTAAATAGTTAACTAATTTTTAATTAGTTAAATTTATCTAAATCGTCAACACCGATGTTAGGGTGACTCTAGTTAACTAACTATAGTTAAATCAGTTTACCGTCAATGCACCGATGTTAGGGCGACTTCTTTAGAGAAAGAATAACTAAGTTAACTAAAGGCAGGAATGAACTATAATGGTTCCTAGCTGATTAGAATAAAAAAAATGTTTATTGGCGAAAAATACAACTTCAAAAAGTAATCGATACAGAACGAGTGTCGTGCTTTATTTACAAACTCGAGCTGGAAGCGAGTAAATCCAATAAAACACGGACACGAGTTCTGTATCGGGCTGTATCGAGTTCTGTATCGGGCTGTATCGAGTTCTGTATCGGGCTGTATCGAGTTCCGTATCGGGCTGTATCGAGTTCTGTATCGGGCTTATCAAACGTCGAGATGTATAGAGTCGTGTTTTTCAGTTATTTTGGCAATACGACTTATTTTGGCCGAGAAAATCGAAGCAAAAATATATGTAAATCAGGACGAAATCTGTATCAGTGATTTCCTTTGTTTACCTTCAACATTATTAATGAGTTTGATAAAATAGGTTATGAACTTCTGGTATTGACCGAGTTTTCCTCTAATACAGGTTGCCTATTGTACAAGGAGGAACATTCTCGTTTCTGGCACCAATTATTGCCATTTTATCCTTGCCTCAGTGGAAATGTCCGACAGCTCAAGGTAAAATAGCTGTGAATCAAGTAAAATAGTTACTGGTCCTCGTCCAACCCTGCACTATATCAGAGATTGCATATTAATATTTTTTATTGCAGCCAGAACTTGCTGACTAGCTGCCCTATTATTAATACCAGTTTGCTGCCAGAATTATTATCTACCTGTTATGTTTAAGAACTGGATTACTCAGATGATCACCAAAGAACTCGACTTGAAAACGCACCGTGTATCAATATTAAGTGCTGTTATTATACATGTTACTCACATCTCGATTTTGATTGGCTGAGAACACGCAACGAATTTTCCATAGCTAGCTATATCACTAAGTGCGCATGCGTACAACATTATCTGCTAACAGATAATATTTGCTAGTATAAACCAACCAGTGGACTATTACAAATCCTGCATTCTGATTGGCTACCCTGAGGCTGCGCCTCATGGGCTATTTAACTCGTAGCCCATGAGGGCGAGAGGTCTAATTGTTTTAGTATAAACTAATTAGTTGGACAGTAGAAAATAATAGAAGGAAACAAATTGAAGTTGAAAAGATGTTATTATTTCGTGAAAATGCGTGCGGTTTTTTCTCTACCATGGGCTATCACAAATAGACCTATAGTAGGGTAGCCAATCAGCATGCAGGATTTGTAATAGTCCACTAGTTGGTTTATACTAATGACTCGTAGCCCATTCGGGCTGCGGGTCTAATTGTTAAACATCTGCTAGCAGATAATACTTAGCGCTCGATGGTAAGCTGGTAAGCAAATAGGACAATTTTACGCTAGAAAGCAGGGCACTTATTTCGTTATTTTGAGCCATTTTAGCGCTCAGTTATGTTTCTAGCCATTCTTTTCTCCTAAACTCGTAAAATAAATGCAATTTTTAGCTCGAATATGAGAGAAAACATCCCGAATCAGAAATCCAATCGTAAACAATCCAATTTTATGCGGCGTTTCATTTAGCTTCGATTACGATCATAGCTTTCTCTTTTGCTAAAACTTGAGCTTAAAAATGTATAATAAAACAATTATTGAATCACCGGTTTTCGCATGATAGCGAAAATTATCAAGACCTCGGTCTGTGTTATCAGCCTCTGTCAGCCTTCGGCTTCGGCAGATAACACAGACCTCTGTCTTTATAATATTCGCTATCATGATCAACCTTATGCAATAATTGCTTATTATTACATATTTGTTTATTTCTCGAAGATATTAGCTTATTTCAGCTACTCTGTAAATTCGAGGATAAATAAAGAGTATGTATGTATGTATATACAGCCCGCCATGTGCCGCTATGTAACCTCCTTATTCCGTACACAGGTAACTCAACCTAAATACTACATCCCTCCAACCGCTAGGAGAGTTAACGCCGAAACATGTTCCTAAATCATGTCTCTAACTTAATTAGCCATAAATATAGTCAGGGTGCGTGTCTATTCGGTTCAGTTCATGACCCAAATGACGTGACTGCACTATCTCAGGCGGCTTTACTCAGTTCCACCTCTATAGTACAGTCTCAGTGTCTGAGCTTCCCGCCACTTCAGCTGACTTAGGTGTAGAGCTCTCTGGCTGCTCAGTTCCTTCCGCATTTGTCATTGTAGTTGCTGTGTCCCTTTCAATTGATCTTTCCATCTCGGAATCCTGATTTAGTTTCGGTGGAGCTCATCTGAGAAACTTTGCATTGCGGGTGTACATCTTCCCTGTTTCCACATGCACCAACTCAAATGTATCAGCTCCTATCTTCTTAATGATCACCAGGACATGTGATCACAAATCTGTCCCCAAAATACCTCGCAGACAGTTTATACACCTGCATGTTCGCCATGAACACAACATCCCCTACCGCAAATCCATGTTGTCGAGCTCCTCTCTTCTGGTCAGCATACTTGCGCATCTTCTTCTGGTAGCTGCGATATCACTGCTCAGGCTCTTGTCCATCTTCATCCTGAAGCACAAGAAGCTTAGTTGCTATTTCTCTACCAAATATCGACTTAGCTGGGGTGATCCCAGTACCAGCATGGAGTGTTGTTCGGTAAACTTGCAGAATATTGGGCAACGCCTCCTCCCAAGGAATGCCGTCAATCTCCGCTACCTGTAAACTATGTTTCAAGTATCTATGAAAACGTTCAACTTGGCCATTGGATTGTGGGTAATATGGCGATGACCGAATATGCCTGATGCCATTCGACTTTAAAAAACACTGGCTTCCATTATCAGTGACAAGCTCGTTTGGATTACCAAATCATGCAAATGAATTTGTAAGAGCTTTGATGAATTCTTGCGAAGTTGCAATTGTCAGTACAGTGGCCTCAGCCGGCCACTTGCTCTTATAATCAACCAGTGTTAAGATATACACTTGTCCTGAAAATGGTCCCACCACTGAGATCAATGGCACACTTTTCCCAGACGTGCTCAGGGAAAGGGGACGTCTGTAAGGGTGTATCCCTCTGTAAGGGTTGTAAGCGTACACAGGTCTCGCAGTTGCGACAGAATTGTTCAATATCAGTATCCATTACTGGCCAAAACAGACTAACGCGCAGGCGCTGTTTGCTCCTTACAATTCCTTGGTGAGCCGCATGAGCTAGACTAAGCGCATTCCTTCGCTATGCTGCTGGCACAAACACACGACGACCTCGCCACAGCAATCCTTGTGCAAAGGTCAGTTCATCTCTCAAATGGTACCACGTTGACAAACCTTTGTCCTCAGTCTTTTCGCCTCCAAACATTTTCCATTGCAGAAACAACACGTTGCACCTCCTTATCGCTCTTGCTCGCTTCCTGAATTGCCATGAATGTCAGCAGGTCAATATCCTTAGCTACACAGTTTACATGTTCTTCCACAAACTTTGCTGTGGAGTTGTATCTGCAATGTTGTCATCTCCTGGTTCATACACCAAAGTAAAATCATAGTCTTGAACTCTCAATGCAAGATGCTCTAGCCTCAACTCCGGACTGTGTTGATTTTGCAAAAACCGATAACAAAGGCTTATGATCAGTAACTACATTAATATGTCGACCGTAAATATAGGTGTGCATCTTCTGTAACCCAAATAACACCGCCAGCGCCTCACGCTCGATTTGTGCGTATCTATTCTCCACGTTGGTTAAGTCACGTGAGCCGTATGCCACTGGACGAAAGTTGCCATCTGTCTTCTGGAGTAACATCGCCCCAAGTCCATAGCGACTCGCATCAACGACAGGCTTTGTCTCGGCCTCCATGGAATAGTGGAACAAACATGGAGCTTCTGTTAGAAGTTGTTTGGCTTCTCTGTATGCTGTGGCTTGTTTCCTTGTCCAGTTCCAAGGCACATTATTCTGTGTTAGCCTTCTGAGTGGAGAGACAACAGTTGCTAACTTTGGCGGGTACTGTAACAGGTACGTGATACTACCAAGAAACGATCTGAGCTGTGAAACATCCTTTGGAATTGGCGCCTCCGAGATAGCCTTCACCTTCTGAGGGTCGGGCTTGACACCATCTGCTGCGATGATGTGTCTTAGGAATTTCACTTCCAAGGCTCCAAATCTACATTTAGCTTTAATTTGTTTAGCCAGCTGAGCCCAAATTGCTTTAGCCGCCTCTCTAGTAGCTGTCTCAGATTGTTCCAGTTTTCCTCTGGCTCTGTAAACAATGATGTTATCAAAATAATTATGACGCCTGGTAACCAATCGCATACAATTAGTTGATCATCCGTTGATATGCCTTGGGTGCAGCTACAAGTCCGAACGGCAGGCGCTTAAATCTATAGACTTTCCCTCCAGCTACAAAGGTCGTTATCTCCCTCGACTCCTCGGCAGTAAGCTTTTCTCAAATCCAAAGTGGAGAACATTTGAGCTGACGGATAACGTCATGGATACGAGGAATTGGGAACCTTCCTCATTACTGCTTGGTTAACTTCTTTCAGATCTACACACAATCTAAGTTCTCCATTATGTTTGTAAACAATCAGAACAGGAGAAATCCAAGAGGTACCCTCTGCTTCATCAATAACACCGTCATACTTTAGCATTTTGCCAATCTCAAGTTTCAACTTTGATTCAAGTGAAACTGGAATGGGCCTTTGCCTCTGCACCTTAGCGCCAACATCTTCGTTCACTTTGTATTCATACCCATTAAAGTCCCCAACTCATCTCTATATACTTCTCCGAACTCCTGCATTAAATCTCCTTGCATGTCTGAGCCACACATTACTCCAACTGCCTGAATGCTAATTAGACTTAAAATAATGCTGTAATTGCACTTCTACCCATCAGTGGTGGACCATCAACATCTACAACAAATATAGTTTCCACGGTTTCTCGTCCATTACAGCAAATGATCCAACACAATTGACCCGTTCCCCTCCATAAAGTAAACTTGACTTCTGACTCTGCTCACACTGCATCCACTGTAAAGTCACCACCTTTATCCTTTGAGGTCAGGTACACATTCTCAGATCTAGACTCCATATTTCCTGTATCCTCATACACAGTGTTCACATTATCCCTTTGTGTGTCTCTGCAGCACCTCTCAAAATGCCCAACCTTCTCACATTTCCTGCATTTCGCATTCCTCGCACTGTTGGCTAGATGGTCAGTCTGACCACATCTATAGCACTTTTTACCCTTGGCATAAGCCTGTACATGTTGATCCTCAGATTTCCAAATTTGATTGACTTCTGAGCTATCACAATACCAGCTCTGAATCCTCTTTAGCTTGTTTCATGATCCTTCCCAACTCTAGTGCCCTCTGTAAGGTCAAGCCAATCCTTGTTGAAGCAGTTTCTCCCATAATCTGTCACTTGAACACCGTTCTATAACCTTACCAAAGATGTTTTCGTCAACATTGTCTCCAAAGTTGCAGGCATCTGCCAATACACGTAATTCAGCCAAAAAATAGTCGAGTAACTCATTTGGTTGTTGATAACGACGGCGGAATTTGTATCTTTCAATCCACTTGCTTCGCTAAGGTCGAAAATGTGCTGAAAGGACTCCCATAGGAGGGTCTCAATTGGGGGGGGGGGGGACTTTGACGGTTGCTTTTAAAAGGGGTTTGACGGTTGACGGTGATTTGAAACAAAACTCCTAGACAATTAAATTACAGGTTTGACGGTTAAATATAGGTTTGACGGTTAGATACAGGTTTGACGGTTAGATACAGGTTTGACGGTTAAATTTTTTGACGGTTGTCGGTAAAAAAATCTTTATTTTTACGGTTACGGTTAAATTTTAAGGCATTTGACGGCTGACGGTTAACCTCATTGAGACCCTCCCATAACCTCTTCATATTTCGTCTTATTTCTTGGTAATCCAGCCGATATCCGCTGAACTTCCACTCCTACTAGATGAGGTAATAGTGTATCCCGCTGTACTGGATCACTTTCCTTTTCAAGTTTTGTAGCAACCCGATAATTTTATGGTGATGACATAAAACAAAGAAACTTATTGTCTTCTAAAGCAAAACAATGCCCTGAAATACAAAGAACCCCAACCCAGAAAACAATGAATCTGTTACATTAAGAAGCACCTACAAAAATAACAAAGTCGTGAAAAAGGAAATTGTTGTTATCTAATTTATGCTAGATACATGTAAATGCTTAAAGGGCATGTAAACCAATCTAATACTACCAATTCGATCCACTCATAGAAAACGAATTGGAGGGTTATTTAGTCGAATTTGAATGATAAATGGTAAAATTCCGTTATTTTTCGTGTAAGAATGCTCAATTCGGATATAATATCGGATCTTGCTGTGATGTCACAAGTGGAACACATAGCCACGAAATACTGAGCGTATAGCAAAGACTTCAGGTAAAGGGAATTAGAGTTTACATACAATGTACAATGTTGGCCATTGAAGTGATGTGCTACATTAGAGCTTAGTACATACAATGTACAGTCCTGTACAGTGTTGGCCATTGAAGTGACGTGCTACATTAGAGTTTACATACAATGTACAGTGTTGGCCATTGAAGTGACGTGCTACATTAGAGCTTAGTACATACAATGTACAGTGTTGCCATTGAAGTGACGTGCTACATTCGGAGTTTACATACAATGTACAGTGTTGGCCATTGAAGTGACGTGCTACGTTAGAGTTTACATACAATGTACAGTGTTGGCCATTGAAGTGACGTGCTACATTAGAGCTTAGTACAAACAATGTACAGTGTTGCCATTGAAGTGACGTGCTACATTAGAGTTTACATACATTGTACAGTGTTGGCCATTGAAGTGACGTGCTACATTAGAGTTTACATACAATGTACAGTGTTGGCCATTGAAGTGACGTGCTACGTTAGAGTTTACATACAATGTACAGTGTTGGCCATTGAAGTGACGTGCTACATTAGAGTTTAGTACATACAATGTACAGTGTTGCCATTGAAGTAACGTGCTACATTTAGGAACTTCCGGTCCTGTGTGTTCCACTTGTGACGCCACGTGGTTTAAAAAAATATATATTTTGTGCTCATTTCGACACCAAATCTATGTTTTGGGGTTATCAAACACACGAATTTCACGAATATGTAAAAAAAGAAGGACCAATGTATTTGTTTATGTTCAATTTACTGCCCCTTAAAGGTCAGTAAAATACAGTTAATGGAACCTGAGCCAACAGGTCATCAGTCACGCTAAACATCTACATATATAAAGTTCAGAGACTTTAGCATTGGTATATCCAAAGTCCAAGGTCGTGTTTTTCACTGAGAGTCCTATTCATGTCTGGGTTCTTACCGCTTAGTCCCTCGTGCTATTTTCTATCATTACCTAGGATTGGTTTTAGCCTGTATGCCACGTCTTTAGAGCATTCATGTCGCTTCATGCGTGCACGTGCTGTCTAGTTGCAGTACGGTACAGCTCATAACATTGGTTAGTTAAAAACCTCATGATAATATACTGTCTCGGTATAAAAGCTGGAACATTAAAGTATTGCTTCATATTCATCATTGTAAGCCCTCGCTGCATCGTCTGCAAAGCGCAAATAATTTCCCCCTCCCACCCACCCTGTAATCTGGGAGTTTGGCGCTTACGATTTAGTTCCTGTTGTTATATATTAATTGCAGATTACAAGATATTAAACTAGGGTCATCCCCTCAGTTGGCGGTTAAGTCTGTTTGGCGACTTCCCCAAGCGTATTTTGCTTGTTGTTATGCTGCTGACGTAACTGCTACGTCATTTGTTTAGTGCGCGAGCCTCGTACGATTGCGTTGACCTGCCAATACCCTTGTCCGATCCAGCACGCGGAGTGCTGGGGAGATGAGTGAGACTTTAAAGGTCTATTGTTATTGCTGCTAGTTTGCACCATGGAGGTCGTCACGCCAGACTTATCTTGTCACCAGTTGGGCATGTTCCCCCTTATACGCCACAAACAGTGTTGTTGTCTTATACTTTGTACAAGTGCTGGGGAGGGTCAATCTGTGCGAGGAGCGACATTAACATGCCATTTAAAGACATCTAAATCGCCTGCGTTTCGTATTTATAGGCGTTATTATTTCATCTAAAACGGAACATTGGCCTCCTATTGCATTGATTCACAGATAATTCGTGTATTTTTTCGTTTTGTTATAGGTGCCATGAATGCAACTACTAACGGGAGTTTGATTGACAGCAATGAAGTGTGGCAGCTAAGAATGCGAGAGGTAAAGCAGCATTACGAGTCTATACTCTCCGCATAAAAAGTAACATGACTGGCAATGCGTGTCTGCCGGTCTGTCTCGTTCCCAGGTGTCTGCCAGCTGTCTCGTTCCCAGGTGTCTGCCGGTCTGTCTCGTTCCCAGGTGTCTGCCGGTCTGTCTCGTTCCCAGGTGTCTGCCGGTCTGTCTCGTTCCCAGGTGTCTGCCGGTCTGTCTCGTTCTCAGGTGTCTGCCGGTCTGTCTCGTTCCCAGGTGTCTGCCGGTCTGTCTGAAAAGCGAGTGTCAGTCTATCTGTCTGTTTGTCTGAAAACCGGGTTAGGTTCCTGGACTCACAAGTGCTCCCCCACCCCCCCCGGAATTATAACTTAAAGCCAGCGAAGTGCAATTCTTGAATTCTGAGGCTGAGGTCAGAAGAGCATATACAATCTTCCCACTTGCAAATGTAATGTAGTCACATCGGCAATGAAAACTAAACCTGGAATTACTATTACTACATTAACCTGCTATCAAATTTATTTTAACGTACTGGGAAACTTCTTTTTAATATCTAGAGTCGGTAGAAAATATGTATTTAGGAGTGAGTTCTAAACTTTCTTTCCCAATGTGTCTTGGCCTAGTCTTAACGGGTGGGAACAGTAAGCTACTTTTAGGCCCTGTTTACATGAAGAAAGCCTGGAGGATGACTCAAGTGGTAGAAATTATGTAATTATTGTCAGTGAGCAAAATAGCCTTGAGGGATTACAAAGATGAACAAAACAGATACATTGTAGCTCTAGTGCTAGGATCACCCTACCATACTCCCTTACATCAAGTGTTGATTGGTTCTTTAGATCCAAGGAGCAATCATGGTCTCGTCGCTTTTTCAAATCCTAATTGGGTTTTCGGGAATTATTGGATTCCTGCTGAAGTTCATCGGACCAATCACTATCGCCCCGACCATCACGCTCATTGGCCTGGCTTTGTTTCACGTCGCAGCTGATCACGCAGGTATTATTTGTGTCATCTTTATCTGATGCGCTCTCATGCAGCATCCTAAAAATAACTTAATATTCATTTCCTATATGGTTAGCCAGTTGTGTCACAATTGATTGATTGATTGATTGACTGATTGATTGATTGACTGATTGATTGATTGATTGATTGAGTCCAACTGAAGTTTGCCGTCTTTTTCAGAGGGAAGTGTTCTCGTATTATTTCAAAGCTTCTATTTGTTAGTAAAGTGCTATTTTGTTCTCTTTTCCGTTTCAGGAAGTCACTGGGGAATTTCATTCATGTACGTATTACACTTTTATGTGTTTGTTGCATAAAGGGTATTTGAAAATTGGATCAGGGTTGAAAGCAAGTAAATAAAAGAAATTACAAACTTGAAAATGCAATTCCAGTAAGCGTACAAATAATATGGGATTTGTAAACTGATGGACCAGTTTCTGTACATATATAACGTACAGAGCCCGGTTGTTCGAAGCCCGATTAGTGCTAGTTCTGGATTAAGTCTTAACCCATAGGATTGGTTCTCTCATCAGGGGCGTAGCTAGGGGCCCCCTTTCGTGATTTCCAAAGGGTAAAAAGTTCAGTAAGATGATGGATCGCCAGACTCGGAACTCCCCTTGCTGAACTCTTTGCTACGCCCTGCTCGGTAGAAGATATTTGTTTCCTAGTAACACAAGTAGAAACGTTGTTTCTCCTGTAAGACTACGTTTTTAACCTCAAAGATGTCAAGCCTTATTAGTTTAATGATGAATCAAAGCAATAAATAGACTGTCTAGCAGGAGCCTCCTATTGATTTGTGCGGCAGACGCCCATATGACGCCTATATCTTGTTTTGTTATATTTAGGACCATCATACTGATTATACTGTTTTCGCAATTCCTGTCCGATGTTAAAGTGCCCATGCCAGCCTACAGGAGGGGGACTGGAATATTTATCGCACGGTACCCATTGTTTCGACTTTTCCCGGTGAGTAGAATTAAAAGTAGGTGTAATTACAATATTGCAAAGCACTGAACAATGATTTAATACATTATCGGAAGTAATGGTTCAGTTAACAGTTCCTCTAGATTCTGAATTCTAAAGGTAGGAAAAGCACTAATTTGACTTGCGATTTCTATGAACTTGATTTGTATTCATTTGATTTGCACAGTGTCTCTTTACTGACGTAACAGGGTGACGATTAGCGCATAGCTATAGCATGCAACTTCAGACTTGTACCCAGTCGCTACTAAATTATAATCGGCGTCGCGGTACTAAGACTAGCAAGCGCGCCCTCGCCCTTCCCTTCATCCTTTGCGCAACTTCCCATGACACTCCGTGCGCTTACTAGTGTTAATACCGCGCCGCCAATTATAACTGAGTAGCGACTGGGTACGAGTCTGATGCAACATCCCTTGGTGTACCTCGTGTACATTCTGGAGTGTTCTGGATTGTTTTTCATTCGGCAGGTACAAAATGCAGACTGAAAAATGCAGACTGCAGACTGGAAAATGCAGACTGGAAAATGCAGACCGGAAAATGCAGACCGGAAAATGCAGACTCAAAAATGCAGACCAGACAAAATCAATAAGAAACATCTATCGGTCTGTAACAGGGCGACTCTGCAAGGAGCGTAGTCCACACGAGCAAGTTTTCCTTGACAAGTTTTCCCTTGACAAGTTTTATTTGCTCGTGTAGACGACGAAAAATGACAAGTTTTGCCTTGACAAGTCTCCTTGTTGAAAAACTGGCGTGCCAGTTATTGAACAAGGCAACTCGTCAAGGAAAACTTGTCAAGGAAAACTTGCTCGTGTGGACTACGCATTAGATCCTTATTTCTTTGGGTTATACACGTCTTATGCGGGGTCTTGCTTTTTTCTTGACTGCATGCCGGCGCCAGCCACGCCGTGTATGCGAGCCACGCCGAATACGAATACCCTGACCCTATCCCATGACAATATTTCCTTAACAAACAGAAAGGAAAAGCTATGTATTCCGAGGTATTTTGAATTATTTACTTACTTTTTAATTACGTTCGTATTTAGCCGGGTTCTGTCTTTGTTAAATTGATCATTCAGTCCCATCTTCTTCTGTCCACCATTTTAAATTTATTGTTATGCACAGGAAGCCCAAAGCAGCCTCTCCGATTACATATAGATTTGGGTTTCCTGTTTGGTAAAGCGGACACCCTTGGGTCCGTAACTGGAACTGTCCGCTTACGGGAATAGTTCTCGTAAGCGGACACTTGTGGAATATGGGATGTGTCCGCTTACGGGAGCTACAATAAAGATCCTGGGGGGTACTCAGAAGAGTTTTGGGTAGGGGTGTGCCGCGAGACCTCAAAACCCTGACCCTATCCCAGACCTAAAAATGCCGTTTACCATACCCTATCCCAGACTTGAAGCAAAAAATCAATACCCTATCCCAGACGTGATCTTGTGATGTTTACACAGCATGACATTAGATACATGTATCAATGAGTCCAGATATCGAACAGTTTTTAATTACAATTACACTACGAAAGCCGTTGTTTTGTTTTAATATAGACCTATTCGAAAAATGGCGTCCAATTTAATTAACTATTGTTTAGGACTGACTAGCCTCGCTTACACGTTCAAAAGCTTTTGTTTGTACTGACTAGCCTCGTGTTCACGTTACCAGGACAATAGCTTTTTAAATTGGACGCCATTTTTCGAATGGGTCTATGGTATTTTAAGTTGTAGTGTAGTCGATAGAGCGCTTAGCATGGCGTCAACGACAAGTATATCAAAATCCATACCCTTTCCAGACCAAAACCGTAAAAAGGATACCCTATCGCAGACCTCGGCAGCTCAACTGACCATACCCTATCCCGCGGCACATGTACTCGTATAGGTCATATAAGGGAGTACCCCCCCCCCCCCCCGGGAATACAGCTGCAGGGATATGATGTCGTCATCATTGTGAGCTCATGTCGGTACATAAATCTGTACACACAAGAATTAGAAGATATATTTGCAAATGGAAGACTGCTTCATTGCGCTTAAAGACTTGAGTTGCATGTCCACCAAGATATCATTGACGCGTGCAACGGCTTGAGACAGTCGCTCTTTTCCTTGCCAGTCAGAGAAGTCTGCAACTTCTTAGCAAGTTCCATCGCACCTTGTACAGAATTAACTTCTGGAACTCTCAGTGGCTGGTCAAAGTCCTTGATCGTATCTTTATACAATACACAAGATTATTTGGATGACAGTTTACTTTACAGCGCTGTTTACAATACTGTAATTGCTCTAGAACTGTATGATATAAACCGATAAAGCGAATTGCGGAAAAGTTCTAAGCTAACACCGGTGTGAAGTTGATTGATTGCAACATAATACTCATAATCGTTCTAGTTATGGGATTATTCTGCTGGGGTGTCCACTTTATACGGATTGGGCGAGGTTTGTTGTTGGATCATGGGTGACTGGCCGCGCGGCAACAGATCTCACGGAGCAATACCTATGGCCGATTTTTTTTTAGGTCTTAGATCCGTCTTTGAAACGTGGATAAGAGAGTTAGCACTCGTTCTAAAAAGGAGGTTTATTAAAACCTCACATGAACTAACCCTAGGTCTAGGCCCCTACGACTTTATACCCCGTCAACGTTAACCGTTAACTGAAAAACGTTTCAAGCTTGAGCGCCCAGGAAAACGACATTTAGTGTTGAGGACTAGTTTGTGGCTTAAGTTCACAGGTAAAGGACGATCGTTTTAATAGACAAGAAAGTTCAAGAAAGTCCTTAATTGACTTAATTTAATAGCCCCTCCAAGAACAATTTATATATAATTGGAGGCTGCTTTGGGCTTCCTGTGCATACCAATAAATTAAAAATGGTGGACAGAAGAAGACGGGACTGAATCAGTTCAGTACGGCTAAATACGAATGTAATTATCAAAGGTAAGTAAATAATTCAAAATACCTCGGAATACCTAGCTTTTCCTTTCTATTATTAAGTAAATATTGTCGTGAAAAGCATGGATTCGGCGTGGCTCGCGTACCGGCGCACGTGGCTATTTTTATTAAACTTTATTTAATTACGGCTCGCGTATTGCAGTCAAGAAGAAAGTATAAAGACCCCGAATAAGACATATAATTCAAAAAATTAGGTGTCCAAAGCCGTCTAAAGCCTTGCAGAGTCGCCCTGTTACAGATCGATAGATCTGATAGATATTTCTTATTGATTTTGTCTGGTCTGCATTTTCGAGTCTGCATTTTCGAGTCTGCATTTTCCAGTCTGCATTTTCCAGTCTGCATTTTGTACCTGCCGGTTTTTCATTATTGGCCGAACTGCCTGTTGACTCACCGTCTAACGATGCTCGAGCCATTACTACAACTAAGCTGACATCTTGTTGGTCTTCAGATAATTCTCGCTATCGCCTTTTCTTGGATGGTCTGCGCAATCATAACAGCGGCGGGAGGTTTCCCAGACGATTCCAAGCACCCCAACTACAAAGCGAGGACGGACGCTAGGACCATCGTGCTCCAGGAGGCTAAATGGTTTAGATTACCATATCCAGGTGAGCGGCAGTGTTACAGTATATGTCAGTTTTAGGTACTTCTTTATCTAGATAATTTATCTCAAAAGTTTTGACGTCATAAATAAAATTTGGGTTTAGTTTTTTTTGGGCATATTATAAAAAGTTCTGTTCTCTCTAATCGCAACAATGTTTCCTCGTTTACGGTTGACTTAAATCAGATGAGAAGTAGAGATCTTTCTAACGTTCTGGCGGCTGTTCGATTTCTCGGTTTAAGCTCGTTGCAGCCCATCAATGAAACTAGTCCAGACGGTTTGTTGTATGATGTGAGCTATTCATAACGTCAGTGCTCTATCTAACCAGGTCAATGGGGAACACCCACTGTAAGTGCTGCAGGAGTGTTTGGCATGCTGGCTGGGGTCATAGCGTCCATCATCGAGTCAGTGGGTGACTACTACGCATGCGCTCGTCTCTCTGGTGCACCACCTCCTCCTAAACATGCCATCAACCGTGGTATTGGAATGGAGGGTATCGGTTGCTTGGTAACGGGGGCCTGGGGCAGCGGTAACGGAACCACTTCATACAGCGAGAACATTGGTGCTATCGGCATCACAAAGGTGAGAGACCTTCACCTACCATGAAATCAATGAGTGTGTTTATTACAGTCCTACGTTAGCTTCTTATGTTGAAAAGTATTTTCTTTTTTCTTCTTATTTCTCCCTTCCTACCCCAAATCTTGGTTTGTGGTATTTTTGACTATAACAGTCCAGTTTCACATTCAAGAATTACCGCTGGATGCGATTACTACAGGCGATTTACTCAACGTTAGTCTCATTCTGATGTAAACTATGTATTAATACCAGCGAGAAGGTGCAGAAGTTGAAACTACAACAATACACACAGTTGTGAATAGCCCATCTTGCCTCTGGTATTTATGAATAAATGGACCTGTAGTCATCGCATGCAGCGGTAATTCTTGACATCTGTTTATACACACTTACTCTCATGATCTATTATGTAGGTGGGCAGTCTTCGCGTGATTCAGTACGGCGGGCTGGTATTGATTGTGGTCGGGCTCGTTGGTAAGGTCGGGGCCGTGTTCACTACCATACCTGATCCCATCGTGGGCGGGTTATTCATGGTCATGTTTGGGTTGATCGCGTGCGTCGGGATCTCCAACCTGCAGTTCGTCGACATGAACTCGTCAAGGAATCTGTTCATTGTAGGTTTCTCGCTGATACTAGGATTGGCTCTCCCTTACTACATGAACAAACATCCTAATGCTATTCAGACAGGTAATGGCTTCTTTACTTAATGTATACCATATCGATAATAGCGTTAAAGCCATTAATTATGAACAACAACACTTATTTTATACTCTTACAAAATTACATAAGAGAAACGAGTAAAGAAAGAAGAGTTAAGAAAAAAGCTATTGCTGGTTTTCACTCAATCTCCAGAGATTCAAATGACAAAGAGCATGGCGGCCATTTTGGTGCCCCAACAAAAGAAGCTAACGAGGAATCTATTGTTTAAGGGTACCAACATGGCGGCTATGACGTCAAGTGAAAGCCAGCAATAGATGTTCTACAGCTGGGCTTGAAATGAGAGAAAAATGCCACTAACGACATTAGCACCTGTTGCTAGTTTCACTATTTTTTACTTAGCAGCATGTTCTGATCCACTAACGGCAGCCATACAACCACAAATAGTTCAGAAAGATTCTACTAGCAACAGTTGCGAGTTGTCATGAGGTTTTACTCTATAATTTACTTATATTTAACGAGTATACGCGAGCCTAATTTCCAGACCTGGATCAAACAGGAGATAGACCCTATTCATAAGTCCTGGTAACTAGCATGCCAACGAGGCCGGTAGGTTCTCTGGAATGTTGAAATTGAAGCGCCCGGGAGATTGTGAAATGCACTGAACGAATGTTCAGTGAAACAATGCCGTTAATTTGCTATGCGCCTGGCTGGTCGTACTATAAAGAAAAAGAAAATATACATGAGTACATGCAGATTAGCAACATTTTTCAACTAAACAATCATGTTCAACACGTTTCACACCTCCTGCTAGCATTTCAACTTCAACATTCCAGAGGACCTACCGGCCTCTTTTTCGTGTTGTGACCGCGCGAGTTACGCATAGCGTGTATATGTATGAATTGTGAACTACCCGAGCATCCTGAGATCACGTGGTTTGATAAGCTATGTGCGCTGAACGGTTTTATTGGCTGTGTGCGGTGAACTGTTTTATTGGCTGTGTGCGGTGAACTATTTGATTTGCTGTTAGCCGTGAACTGTTTGATTGGCTGTGTGTGTTGACCTGTTTTATTGGCTGTGTGCGATGAACTGTTTTATTGGCTGTGTGTATTGAACTGTTTTATTGGCTGTGTGTATTGAACTGTTTTATTGGCTGTGTGTGTTGAACTGTTTTATTGGCTGTGTGTGTTGAACTGTTTTATTGGCTGTGTGTATTGAACTGTTTCATTGGCTGTGTGTGTTGAACTGTTTTATTGGCTGTGTGCGATGAACTGTTTTATTGGCTGTGTGCGATGAACTGTTTTATTGGCTGTGTGTATTGAACTGTTTCATTGGCTGTGTGTGTTGAACTGTTTTATTGGCTGTGTGCGATGAACTGTTTTATTGGCTGTGTGCGATGAACTGTTTTATTGGCTGTGTGTATTGAACTGTTTTATTGGCTGTGTGTGTTGAACTGTTTTATTGGCTGTGTGTATTGAACTGTTTTATTGGCTGTGTGTGTTGAACTGTTTTATTGGCTGTGTGTATTGAACTGTTTTATTGGCTGTGTGTGTTGAACTGTTTTATTGGCTGTGTGTGTTGAACTGTTTTATTGGCTGTGTGTCTTGAACTGTTTTATTGGCTGTGTGTATTGAACTGTTTTATTGGCTGTGTGTATTGAACTGTTTTATTGGCTGTGTGTATTGAACTGTTTTATTGGCTGTGTGTGTTGAACTGTTTTATTGGCTGTGTGTATTGAACTGTTTTATTGGCTGTGTGCGAGGAACTGTTTTATTGGCTGTGTGCGATGAACTGTTTTATTGGCTGTGTGCGGTGAACTGTTTTATTGGCTGTGTGCGGTGAACTGTTTTATTGGCTGTGTGCGGTGAACTGTTTTATTGGCTGTGTGTGTTGAACTGTTTTATTGGCTGTGTGCGGTGAACTGTTTTATTGGCTGTGTGCGATGAACTGTTTTATTGGCTGTGTGTGATGAACTGTTTTATTGGCTGTGTGTGTTGAACTGTTTTATTGGCTGTGTGCGATGAACTGTTTTATTGGCTGTGTGTGTTGAACTGTTTTATTGGCTGTGTGTGTTGAACTGTTTTATTGCCTGTTTGCGATGAACTGTTTGATTGGCTGTGTGCGGTGAACTGTTTGATTATTTATGTGCGCTGAACTGAGCATGTTCTTTCCTTTGATATAGATACAAGATTTAGCAGGAGAGACGCACTATCCAAATCTAGCTCTTTAAGGTGAGTAATACGAGCAAAACGTTCTTGCAACTTGTCTAAAAAAATGTTGCATTGCGAGTTGAAACGCGATATTAAGTGGGTAATATGTGGAACATCACGCTTCAATTTGCAATGCAACATTGTCGAGCCAAGCTGCAAAAAACTGTTGCCTGTATTACTGCACCTTTAGCGACATTAATTTTATTGCTGGTCAGGTTATTACCGCAAGAGACCATCACCTAAGAGAACCGATATTGAGCTATCTCCCCATCATAGTCTGCGCCGATTTATTATTGCTGGCCAGGTTTACGTTATTGCCGCAAGAGACCATCACCTAAGGGAGCCGATATTGAGCTCTCTCCCCATCATAGTCTGCGCCGATTTATTATTGCTGGCCAGGTTATTACTGCAAGAGACCATCACCTAAGAGAGCCGATATTGAGCTCTCTCCCCATCATAGTCTGCGCCGATTTATTTTTAGCCTGCATAAATTAGTTGGACTATTTTTACCACTCTATCCGATTGGTTGTGGGTGTCACGTGTCCGAATGCACCGGCGGGCGGGAGATCAGAGGAATGCATTCAATGTCTTACTAGCCGAAGCATTCACAATGTTCTACTTTCACGACAGTAACTCTACAGGTTCGTTCATATTTATTACGGTGTTGCAAAAGCCTGTCGGATTGTTTAGGATATTATATATAGGTCCTATTTCTATTTCTTTAGCGTGTTGTAAGCGTCTGTTTACGATAATTTCAAACTCAGTCAGTTTCATTTACGAGTGGCATTGCATTAATAATGTATTCTAATTTTGTACATTTATTGAGCTATACATTTTATTGTTTACAATAGATAAATGTAAAGTCAACAAGAGCCCATCTGGGCTTTCACTCGGGCCACATGAGATTGAAGATGAAATACACTTTCATTTGAAATCCTCTTAGTAATAACCAAAGGGAAGAATTATTAGCTGAATTTAGCAGTCTTTAGGAGTGGCCGGTAGCGCGGTGACTTTCATTCTCTGCTCCCCTAGTATATATGTAATTTGATATTTTTGTTTTTCTCGTATGTTGACCTTTTAATTTAAACACTACTTATTCGTTTAAAACACTGCATTTGAGCAGGCATATATTCATTGTTTTGAACCCGAGAATTAACCGTACTACCGTACTTCATGGTCCCTTTCTTTAGTAGTGGGTTGTCGGTCAGGTGATTGTAAACTCTCGTCATTTAGCACAGAAAATGTATTCTGATGAATAGGGATCGGGTTGTCATGTAAGAAAGATGGCTCTTGAACAAACTGATAAGCTTCAGTAGGTTGGGTAGTCTCGGAACACTGGAGACCTTGGTCTTTCATTGTCTTCTTTTTTGTATTCTTGATTTTGTTTTTAAGTTTGAAAGTCGGATCACAGCTTTATTATATCCGCTTTCAACTCGCCATTTTCAACTTCTAGGTCAATAATATATTCGTGATGACAGCATCTTGATTTCGGTCTTGTATATATTATCTTGCTGCACTAATTTGTCTTCCAAATGACTGAGTTTGGTTTCTTGATTCGTGTTTTGATGTGACGAGAGTAAGAATTCATTACGCATATCAGTTAGGTCAGCCTCCATGTTACAAATCAAGGTCATTAAAGCAGCGAGAGAGTTCTTATTGCGGGCTAACAATCCTCGTGAATAATCTCAAGAATTCCGTCTCTTCCGGTTTGAATTTGACTCATGTGTATGTTGCTTTTGGAGTTTCAAGGATATGTTGATCCAAAACTACAGGCTCTTGGCGTTTTTCATTGACTTGTGAACTTGCAGGCTCTGTAATTTGTTTTGTTTTCTTAGTATAACATAAAGTGTTGAACATATTCATGTTCTCAAGCATGTCGCGCGTGACCTGTTTCTTCATTCATTAAGTTCTCTACTTTCATCTGTAATCTGGGAAACTCAATCTTTGCCCATGCCTTGGCACATAACTATTCCTGTTGTTAAGTAGACGTGGATGATTATAAGTAAAATCCTTCGACAGCTTGTACCGTTTCCGCTAGGTCAATATCCTCGCTGGAACGAAATAACTTGATCTCAATACTCTCTGATCCAACTTACCGTAAATTTAAATCTCTGACAGTTTTTTAAGAAACTCATAATATTGGTCTTGAAGTGCCTTCACCCAAAATAAGATGTTCTCCTCGGATGTTTTAAATGCAGCACAGCGAGCCGATGGCTTATAGGTTACAATATCTATTTCTTCGAATTTTAGCTTTCCGGATCCTGGCTTCAGGTCGTCGTACGTGTCGTATATAAAATCACTGGCCATCTGGGTAAAAAACGCGGTCCTTCGGCTCCGATAATAGCGCCAGTTGAAATATCCTGAGCCTGTTGGAAGGCTTTCGCACGAGTGAAGTTAAATAAAACATTAAACTGGCTTACATTTGAGAGATGAGACTCCAAGTTAGAGAGAAAGTTGCTCGCGGGCCCTCCGCCATCTTGCTTTACTGTATTAAATTATGTAAATAAATTAACCTGGAGATTGTTGCGTGACCAGCACAGTGCAATCTGATTGGTGTGAATTTGACCTTTAACGCATGCGCAGAAAGCTTGCTACACGGAATAAAAAAATAATTAAAAAAACGACTTGCATTTTAAGACTCGGTGCTGCCACAGGCAGCGCGAGTAATTAGGCAGTGGCTTATTTGACAAGGATCATTAAATCATACAATTACAATAATAAAGTATGTTGGCTAGATCACATGTTCTTACACTGCAGACTGAGAAGACAAAAAAATACATACGAGATAAGAATGTATAAAATAGGAATTATATCAGGCTAAACTAAATTACACAGCTAAACTAAATTACCTGTACACAACAGAAATACTACATAAAAAATCTACAGATCACAAACAGGGAGTAATAATAATCGAGTGAGATTGTAAATACACGTTAGAGGGTAATATATAAATTGAAAACGTATCAATGAGAAAGGAAGTATGTCTTTAATTTCATTTTATAGTTGTATGGTTGTAGAGATTCACGAAGGGATAAGGGAATCTCATTCCATATGTTGCCGGGTCCTTGGGATCTAATAGAGTGTTTGTATTTGTGAAATGGTGATGCATGTCAGACCGGTGTCTTGTAAAGTGTTGATGGTAATCCTGATTGAATTTGAATAAGGAGGACAATGGAACAGGTAATAGTTTATTAATATGGGAGAAAATGAAGCATGAGAGCTGAAGCTTGTAGATATTTGAAACAGATAACATTTTAAGCTTATTAAATATAATAATGGTTGTGTTCAGATAATTTTTATTCGCTCGCTAAAAACTGAACGTTTATATAATTACAAGCATCAAAAAGAGCATATTATCCGGCTAGTTCTGAACCTATTATGTCTAGCTATAATATACGTGAATATAAACGACAGGGAATATGTGACTTGTGTATATTTGGACGACATCGAGTGAAGTTTTAACCACGGGTAACCACAGGCAGCCCAAGCTCTGTATTTGCACTGTGTGACCATCAGTTTGTATATATATCAAGCTATTATTTCACAAAATTCTCAGATTAAGAATATAAACTTACCTTAAGAACCCAAAGTGAGAGAAATGCCCCATAACCGCCATTTCTAGACCCAATACTCAGGGTCTTAAAATAACTGAGTAGAAGGTGCTGCCGTTTGTGAAACAACTGCAAATGGTTAGACCTTCACGTGTTCTCGGATAAGGACGTTAAATCGTAGGTCTCCCGTCGGCCTCAAGTTTATCAGTCTTTAAGACTGTTATGAGTTACAGACGTTAAATAAGGTCGCTTTATATTGCGATTCAGTTGATTAAAAATTTAATAGCGAGGGTTCGGCCTGAGACCTCAGGTCCGTGAATTTGTCATTTGTGAGGTCGGGATATGAATTTGTCGGGTCAATAATTCCGCTACATCTCCCAGTGGTAATCAATTATGCTCCTTGGTTCCAGGAACGCTTATAATATTACGTTTAAAGTTCATTTTCACGAGGCTTCAAGTCAGATCAGGTCCGATATCCGTCCGGGTAGTAAGTTTAGGGAGCAAGACGACAGAATTCAGAGCCAGTTTTGAAGCTCTATGTAGATTGTTTCGCACTATCGCCGTCTTCATTTCCCTGCTAGCAGAGGTCTCTCTCCGTCTTGGTAAAATGGAAGGCGAGGGAGAGACCTCTGCCGACATCCGACACTTGCCGTCCACATTCATGGACGAGTCAAACCAGTTTCGAAAACACGTTTTACCGGAAATAGCTGTACGCGTCAGTTGTTTGTTACAGTTGTTTCGTGCGCTCATGAGTACACGTGAGATTGCGTCACTTGTTGCCAAGGAAACTTCACGCATGCGCGACAGAGAAAGCGTCGGATGTCGGCAGAGGTCTCTCCCTCGCCTTCCATTTTACCAAGACAGAGAGAGACCTCTGCTAGCAGGGAACGTCTTCATGAATTCAACAAAGGAAAATAGCATCCTGACGTCCACTGAGCCAAAAATAGATTGGCGCAAACTATCATTGGATACGAGATCAGTTCTCTTAGGTGGTCTCTTGATTACCGCAATTAGTTTTTCCAGTAAGTTAAGCCGGGTGCAGCTTCTGCGATGTACGGTATCTCTTGCACTGCGATTGTGTAAAGGAAACATGATGTATTAACTTTAAATTTAAGTAAGCTTAAAATATAGAACTAGCATTATCCTGATTTTGCTAATCGTTTGTCATATCTCCAGGCATCAATGAAATCGACCAGATCGTTACCGTAATGTTCAAAACCAGCATGGCGGTCGGAGGAATGGCGGCCCTGGTTTTAGACAATGCCATTCCGGGGACCCCCGAAGAACGTGGAATCCATATATGGCGAAAAGGCAACGATGATCTGGAGGCCAAGGAGCCACTGAAAAAAACCGACGTTCAGGCACCGACTCTGGCTTCCATTCACATTTACGATCTACCATTCGGCTTGAGTGTCCTGAGTAAATGTGCCATATCAAAGTATCTGCCATTTCTACCTTATTATCCCCCAAAACAGCCTGGTAACGACCAGTGCTCTGTACAAATGAGTCGTGTAAACGGTGGAGCGTCCGATGACTCTCCCATGGAGTAAGGGAGAATCATATCAAAACTAATGTTCATTCGAGACACCCACTAAAGCTTTAAAAATTAACAAAATGGCTTGGGGTTGTTGGAATCAATCTTTCGAAGGATCTTGTTTTAATCAGAAAACGGTATTGGACTAACCGTTAAGACTGGCATTTTTTATGATGAGCTGAGATTAGATTTCTCATTTTTTGCGTCAGTAATATTACTTGTAATCAATGTTACGATTATCTATTAAGATTACAGGGGGGGCACTGCCAATCGCATTGAACCTTTACATTATCTATTAAGATTACAGGGGGGCACTGCCAATCGCATTGAACCTTTACATTATCTATTAAGATTACAGGGGGGGCACTGCCAATCGCATTGAACCTTTAAGTTTCTTCAAAACAAAACTAAAAAAATAACACTCTGAGATAGAAGAGAAATACCATGTGAATGTCCTGATATGCTTTTCAAACCTTTTAAGCAGAACAGAGGATGGCAAAGATTAAAGTGGTAGAGTGAACCGATTTGAAGTTGCTCTAAAGTTCGCTTAAAAGCAGTATTTGTTATCCACTCGAATATTTGCCATCCTTCAACAAAATTGTCTCGAATTTTCTCCAGTATAGCTGGAAAAGCATACTCTGCTAATCTGAGTAGTTATTTTTGTCTTTCGTCATGAGAAAGTTGATCATTTGAGGATTGACAGTGCCTAAGATTATGTACATGTATTGATTTAGTAGTGTGATTGGCTCTGTAATTACTTTCGTTTGGTTTTACACTTAATCGAAAACTGCTCCAATGAAGTAATCAAAGGTAAGACCCGTCCCTCAAGAAAGCATACATCTCTGTTCTTATTATTTAAATAATTTAACAAGGGAACTTTGACGCGCCTGATGGCAAGAGGGCCCAGTACAAGAGACGTTTTCAGTCTAAGAAATATGCGGTCACGTGACCTTGTCAATCAAACACAATTAGTGCTAGTGCAATATGGATGCCAGAAATGAAAAGAGCTAGCGAAAATGAGTAACCATGCAAGGCAAGTTTTAGGTTCATATCTTTAAAACTGAAGCAACTGAGACAAATTTTTGAATCGGTCACGACCACGTTTAACAGAGTTATGACTGATATGAGGCAGGGGGGCAAGTCATGCCCTTCCAGCGTTGTGACTCTGTTTATGGAGGAGAGAGGCCGGTTGAGGGTAGTGGAAAAGATTGAACACTGTTTGGGGATAGTTGCCTCTGTGATTAAGAAAACCGGCATCTAAGGCTGTGAGTTATCATTTTTAGATAGTTCGAGTAGCGTCTTGGAATTGAAGAACCTGGTTGGGAACAATTTCCTCTTTGCTGGTACTGAACGCGCTATTTAACACGACCTCTTTTATGGAGCGAATGTGTTGGGACACAAGACAAACGGTTATCGGGGCCGCCTATATCAGTTATTTAACGTGCCTAGAACTATACCGAAAATTCACTGATAATATGTCAGTAATATGTATAGCGCCACGAGACTGAGCGTTATATAAATATGGCCATTAATTATTATACCGACCGATAGGTCTCGTGTGGTTGTGGTAACATATCAACATATTGTGATAGTTGCTGGGGTCATACTCGTTTCAGTATTCATGTTGTAGATCAGAATAATCGACTAATTAATAGGTGTTAAAAGCCAGTATTATGAAGGTTTGTAGAACAGAGAACACTAATTGAAATAAAAACACACGATAACGTCTTGCATTTCCTTTAAACTGTCAAACTAGCATAACTAGTTCCACGGTCCTATGCGCACATCGAATTTTTGGTCTTTCTCCTTCTGGACCCTGTTGTTAGGCTTTTCCCGGTTGTGCTAGTAAAACTGGCATTTTATGCTCCTAGCAGCGTGCTCGTTATTTGTAAAAAAAACGCTCAAATTATCCTCATTTTGTTTAAAATAATGCTTTTTATTTTAAAGAAAAATACATACAATATAAGGTCTCGCGTGTGTTTTCCAACAAACAAGAGCCCATCTGGGCTTTCACTCGGGCCACATGAGATTGAAGATGAAATACACTTTCATTTGAAATCCTCTTAGTATCAAGTCGTGCTTTAATTCGCCAGTGAGAACGTCAAAAAAACAGACTGGTCTATTAATCGCTTTTATGGCATGACTATGATAACGCAGGATTCGAACAACAGAATACTGGCAATTCAAGTGTATAAATGCAATACAATGACATATTCAGACTTTGAATTTGATTGAAAATAGATCAAAAACTCGGGGAAATGTCCGGCTAAAACTGTATGAATAAATGTCGGAAATGAAATATAAATTTCATGGCAAGAAAAACAATTGTAATTCCTATAAATGAGAAAGCTCTTCTATTAAGCCGCTTCTCATATACACAGACTGTTTCACAAAAAACATTTGCGCTTATCGTCACAAGAATTCAGTTGACCTTTCAAATAATTTATTCTGAGGTACGCATACTCTAAATCACAGATGTTAAATAAAGCGATAATTAGAAGGAAAAGTACATTAACAGACAAACTGAGAGGAAATTTATTCAAATCAAAAAGAGTCAGTTACTTACAGTACTTACGTAACTGAACTTTCGTTTTGGATCTTTTGGTAGTGCACCCACCTTCGTGCACATATGCACTGAATCGGAATGAAAGTCGAAGCCTACCTCGAACTTAACTTTCAGCTAACCTGTTTCCTTTCATTCCACAATGAATAATAATCTCATAAAGTAAGCCCGTAGCTTTCAATAAATTTGCCAGTGTCTGAATGAAACAGCTAGATCTTTTCCAATTTCTCTCACGAGTCACGGCAGAAGACAGTCTCAAGCTACAAAACTTGAATTTTTATCCTCTTCACAGTAACGTAATTTAACGTCTCAGATATTATATATATGCCCTATTTCAGCTAGCGCTGTGCATTTCAAATACTTTTTCCTCTCTCGTTGCTGGCAGTTCATGCTTCTTGTTCGTGTAGTTGCCGCATTTCAGTTGGCATACACTGAAAACATCTGCTTAACTAAGATTTGTAACAATCTTAGCGGATCATGTAAATATTCCGCTTGGCTCAATTGAGGGTTTCTGCCGTCAAAGTTCATTTTTTGTTTCAGTTTTCCCCATATTAGCCGACATGTATAATGTCTCGAGCTCTCAATCCAGTAGCCTGAATTTCAGCCGTCTCCTCTGGGTTCGTTCCTCTCGAGAGAGACGTCTGAATCCAATAGCCGATAATGCCGTCCAGTGACGTCACTACCAGAAAACCTGGTAGTGATTTTTGATTGGTTCATATTGTATAATTTCGCATAATTATCATAATTATCAGCCGAGAAGACGGCAGGATTCACTTTGGACTCGCGATTGTTGATCGTTATTGTCTTTGGCAAAGACCTTGAATTCGTAAGGAAAACATCTGGAAATGGATTGAAAGTGTCCTGCACAATAACCGGCCGACTAACCTGTAAACATGTACATTTTATCGCGTCGCGTCCGCGGGGTTGTTGACAATCGATTATTTGTTCGCACTCGCAGTGGTAAAGAATGTCGCTACTCTCTTCAAGGAACTGTTCTTTCCCATAAAAGAGTCTTCGTATTTCTTCGAAAATTCTCCATTATCCTTTCATGTTTTTCTACTTTTCTGTTGTATCATTTACATAGGTAATATCTCGTAGCTGTGTCGATTCGAACGGCAGATCGCGAGACATGTAGAAAGATCAACGGCAAGACAAAGATCAACTGTACTTTGCCTCCAAATATAATATAACGATTGTTGCTTCGGAAAGGCTTTCACAACATAAGAGGAACTTGAGAAGCAAATGGGATGGAGATATATAATATAGGTAAGGCTTTTATTTTGGTCGGCATAATCTCAAATAAATATTTCTCACGAACTCTTACTACCGCCGTGACAGTTTATTTGCATAAATAAAATTGTTAATCCGCCTTGACGTCACTGGACGGCATTATCGGCTATTGGATTCAGACGTCTCTCTCGGGAGGAACGAACCAGAGGAGACGGCTGAAATTCAGGCTATCAATCCAGTAGAAAGACTCTTATTCTGTCGTAAAACATGCCTTAGCTGTACAAGACCGCCCACGATGGAATAGATTTCTGACAATGACTCATTGAAAGTGATATCTCCTTGTCTCGCCTTGTCTGAGAGCTTTGAACTTTCTTATCTGAGCGCGCCTGACGAGATCTAACCTTTGATTATAATTCGATACCTGTTGATATCCAAACGTGTTTGGATATTGTATTTCGCTTACGTTTCTAAATGTACATTGGATCTGTCCAAACAGCGCTGATCGAATGTATTACGGCTCCTGGTTGTTCATGTATTTTTATGGTCAACAAGAGCGCCAGTTGAAATATCCTGAGCCTGTTGGAAGGCTTTCGCCCTCGCGGGTCGACCATTTTGATTTACTGTATTCACTTACGTAAATACATTAACCTGGCGATTGTTGCGTGACCAGCACAGTGCAATCTGATTGGTTTGAATTTGACCTTTAACGCATGCGCAGAAGCCGTCTGACATGAAATAAAAAAATAATAATAATAACGACTTGCATTTTAAGACTCGGTGCTGCCACAGGCAGCCCGACTAATAAACGCTCTCGAGCTATCAGTGCAGCAGCTGGTCGACTGACTGCCTCCTGATCTGCTTCTATGGTTTGTCAACCTCGTCTCCAGGGTCTTCTTGGTCAGATCCAAGATGGCGGCTACTCCGAGAGAAGACCCTGGTAAAGGCTGGATCACGTGATCAAATACTCCCAGATTTTTGGAGTATTTTGTCACGTGATTTGGCGATCTAAGATGGCGGCTAAGCTGACCGAGAAGACCCTGGGGACGAGGTTGATGATTTGTAAGTTCTCGTCATCTCCTGACGCAACGCATTCTCCCCGTTGAATTAACAATTATCCTGAAATGGCAAACACGCTTGGAACAATGATAATCGTTAATTCTACGACAAATCCTAACCCGAACCACAAACCAAACCCTAACCATCAGACGAGTTCACGGGTAAACGACGGGTTCTCACTCACCTTGAGCTAGGGTTCACAGGTGAACAAGAAGAGAAGGTAAAGAGAGGAAAAATATTTTTTGAGCGCTCCTACTCGGACTCGAACTCGTAGCCCTTTGCGTGTACTGTAGTGTAGTGCAGACGTCATCACTACTACACTAAGCCGGCCTACCGCCGTTCGGAATGTAAAAAATATTTATCTTTATCCTTGACTGGTTTTCAGAATGTCATTACAATTACGATTATCGTTATTTCAAGCGTGTTTTCCATTTAAGGATAGTTGTGAATTCAACGGGGAGGATGTGTTGCCTGACGACAACGTGGCCGACGCCATTTTGTTTTGAGTTTGAGAGCGGGAACTGGGCACGACTGAAGACTAACGACTTCCGGTTCGTCCCAGACTCCCTCAAAACTAAGATGAAAGCTTTTGAGTTGTCGAAATGAGCAACAAGGCCCGTAAAAGACGTCGCGAATATATTGCTCTCGCTTCGCTCGCAGCAAAAATATATATTTAAATTTAATCTTTATGAGAAATTTGCTTCAGTTTAAACGTATCAATCATTAAAATTCAATCAAGGAACAATTTTTACTTTGATTTGATAGTTTTGTATTTTTGTTATTTTGAACTCCCTATTTATGATTTGATTTAAACCGGGAAATTCATTTAATCCACTAAATCTATTTGATGTTCCTGGTACGAGCGCGGTCGGAGGAGCCTCGTTTGCAGTTTATATTACACTCCTTGAAATGACTGACTCCGACATGTTTTCCCACAGGTAGCCCAAGTTACGATTTGTATGAGCAATTACAAAGAATATGGAAATTTCACTAATTATCGCTGTAATGCTCTTACCTCTAATAAAATGTTTCAAAAACCTTCGCTTTCCCTTGTAGTCATTACCTTTCATGTCCATGGCGATTCCTGGGCCGTTTAACCTTGATTTAGGGTGGTTTTTGAACTCTTGATTTTCTCCCGAGTCTTAGAAGAAGGCTAGAATTGGCCAATGTCCGTTGTTAACAGGATCGATACGCCGAGTATCTTTTTGAATTTGAGCACAGAAACTTGGCGATCTGTAGCTCATCATTTTGAGGTAATGGGTTGTTTAAGGATTGAAACTGTGGGGGAATTTATTGGAGAACTGTTATCCAGTGGTGAAATTGCTGTGATTTTGAAATTATTCGATTTAAGCCCGAGATTTTTGGCAGGTTGAATTTCTTCTAAGAGGGAGAAAATCAAGAATTCAAAAACCACCCTAAATCAAGATTAAACGGCCCAGGGATCGCCATGGACATGAAAGGTAATGACTACAAGGGAAAGCGAAGGTTTTTGAAACATTTTATTAGAGGTAAGAGCATTACAGCGATAATTAGTGAAGATTCTATACATTCAGCTTTGTAATCGCTCATACAAATCGTAAGCTTGGGCTACCTGTTGTTTTCCAAAATAAGATTTATTTCGAGTTAGTTCTATTTCCCCAGTTGGTTCATCCAGCGGGAAGTCCTGGCTGCTTAGTCTACCTGAACGCTTCAGGGATATAGAACCTTTTTAGAAGGTACTTGCTTGCAAGTATCTTCTATAGTTGTCGCCTTGTTTGGTAGGTCATTCTTACCGCGGAGGCCTGGGGCGTTTTGGCTTTCCTCATTCCGCCATCTTGCTTTCTTCTTTTCATGCCATTTCTAAGTCTAGTTTTATCGTGATTTGGTCAAATTTTCGGTAATGATATTTTCCGGGAATATTTAAATGCCTCTTGTGAATGGCTTTGGATGAAATACTCGCTTATTTGGACGATAGATTCGACATACCCGGCGATGGATTCTAACGTGGCATCGAGGGAGTATGACACATAACAATTAAACTGATTTAAGTATTCCCTGAATTTGCTGTTATTCTTGAAGAAAATGACGAAGACGTGAATTAGCAGCTCTTGTGGTAGAAGAACCGCGCCTACTCGCGATTAATAACACAGCTATGGACACCTCTTACACAAGTTACAAGCCTGTAGAAAGAGTGTACTGGATACAATCAATGCATTGCTTTAAAATCAAGTCTCACAAAATACAGTAATGTAAATTAAATAATATAACTATTCCATGTGTTTAATACTAATAGGACGTTTGCATTATAACTGTTATTACTCAGAGTTTCATTGAAATACTTCTAGTTAGTAATAATGTATGCCTAGGGGGGTACTCCCTATAGTAGACCATACAGGGATGCTCCGCCCGAAAGGGATAGGTTTTTTGGGCTGGAGGTATATAAAAAGGTAGGGAATTCGCGAGCTTAGGTATATAAAAGGGTAGGGTTTTACGAGTTCAGTCAATTGATTTTTCACATTTCCATGAACCGTTAATTTTTCTAATTGGTGCAACAGGCCTATAGATTTGATAGAAACCATGGTATAGTAGGTATAAAAGGGGGTTCCTTTTTGTATGACGTATATAAAAAGGGGTACCTTTTTGCAAGAGGTATATAAAAGGGACACCTTTTTGCCCAAATTTGGTATATAAAAGGGTATGGTGTCGAGAGTCCAGGCGGAGCATCCCTGTACAAAATTTCTAGAAGTACCCCTCCCCCCGGGAATTTATGTCTTCATTACTGTCATAAGTTAATATCCAGTATACCCGCCGGGGGACGCCCACATAAAATAGGGCTGGGATCGATGCTCATCTGGAATTTTTGTTTTGACACCTAACAACCAAAATGGGCATGGCCCAAGCTTATTTTGACCCCTTACAGTCAAAACGGCTCAAGCGTGCCCCCCTAGAGTCGATTATTGATTTCATTATTGGAATATTGAGTTCATTATTCGTTGAAGAATGCATTATTGAAACACAAATAGTCAAATGTTCAAAATTTTAAATGAACATGTATAAGGAATGAAGGAAGAATACTCTGTTGTGTAATTACATGAATGTCAACCAGTTGAAGAAGGCTCAACAAATACATGGGAGAGCTAAAACAAATATCTCCCAGGACTTCAGCAAGCCACTCTAACAACTTCAAAACAATTATGCCTATGGCTCTGTGTCTAATGAAATATTGAACATTGCCATAGAATGTCAACCAGAAGGCAACATACTACAGAAAACAAAAACAATGATCCTATATACTCAATAAATATATGGAGGACATAAAACAACTATCTCCCAGGACTTCAACAAGCCACTCTAACAACTTCACAAGAATTATGATTTGATACGTAATGGAATATGTAAAAAATATAAACTCTGAACACCTCAAGGAAATATAAACCTGAATGTCAAACATTGAATAATGATATTATATAGCCTAAATTAATTTGCACATTATGCTATTCTACACAAAAAATGCACTCAGATGACAGGATACTTGCAACAGTTACAATATGAAAACAATCTGTCACTATACAAATTAATAGGATAAATGGATGGAGTAGTGAAGAGTGTACTAGATACCATGTATTGCTTTAAAATCAGTTCTCAAGAAATATGGTTACTAAAACTCGCTCTGGCTCGTCAGTTATGGCATGCGATGTGCTCAGTACGTGGATGGTATTTTGAAGACCGCTGGAAATTGCTGGTTCTTGTCTTTTTCAGTTCCAACTGCTGAACGAAGAAGCTTGGATGCTTCCTCTAACAAGAAAAGCTTTAAAACCTAACCAGCTAAAAGGTCCCAGATAATTAAAACGACAAAATGGCGACAAAACACTGAAACACAGGTAGACCAAGTAGCCAAGGAGTGTAAAATATAAACTGCAAACGAGGCTCCTTCGACCGCGCTCGTACCAGGAATATCAAATAGATTTAGTGGATTAAATCAATTTCCCGGTTTTAATCAAATCATAAATAGGGAGTTCAAACTAATAAATTACAGCAAATTTTAAAAGGGTAACGAAAGATCAAATCAAAGTAAAAAATCGTTCCTTGTTTGAATTTAAAGGAATGATACAAGTTTAAACTGAATCAAATTTCTCATAAAGATTAAATTTAAATATACTTTTAATGATTAAATAATGCTACAATCGGCTTGCCATAGTTCATTGCACAAACCGACTCGACACGAGACTTGCAGGGACTTCAAGAATGGATTTTCTAAAGAATACCGAACAAAACATGCCAAATGCACACTAGAATTCAAGTTGTAGCAGCAATCTTCACTTTTGAGACTTCGTATCATGTTACAAAGAGAGGAAATGCAGCGAAAATGAGCGAAAATGGGAAAAACTGAAAATCTGCCACGGAGAGTGAAAATTTATCGAAAGGAACCGCTGTCATGAGTTCACTTTTAATAAAGGACAAATTTGCTGGAAACTACGAACTAGTTTTGTGGATTATAGCCATCACAGAATCAAAGACAATCTTAAATCAAGAGACAAATGATTTCGGTATGAGATAAAGCTTGAAACACACACGGAGAGCGGCGAGAGAAGAGCATAACACTAACAGCAACCAGCTCCCTGAATGAAACTAGAACTTTTCTATCAAGAACTACGAAGAAAATAACTCAAGTAATGTATCAGTCAATTCCAAACCCGTAAGTGATGCACGGGTTTGGAATTGACTGATACATAAGTACACTCTTTTTGAGTCGAACCGCTCCCAAATTTTTGTAGGACAAGGTCTCGTTGTGTTATTTATTGCTCTAAGTAGACGTTATTTGTAATTCATGAAGACATGAGGACCGAACAAACTCAACCCGTAACTCGTAAGTAAACTTTGTTTACGAAGGCCTAGGCTTGTGGATAAAAAAAAGCTCCAAGTTTAGCCATATTTATTTAGTTGCTTCTTTTGTGGGTTTTGGAAAAGCTTTTTCTTTCTTATTATTTATTTCTTCGTGAGAAAATCGGTAAATATGCGAGCGGCCATTTTGGTAAATGCTTTGTACGTTATATTCACCTCCAGGCGCTCTGCAGGTGCATATAGCGACTTATTATACGACTTGGCGTTTTCGAATGCAAATACGGGCTAAAACGAGTGCAAATATGACTGAGACCGTATTACGCGTCCTTTTGAAGACCTAGAGAAAGTAAAATGTGGACTTCGCCTCGCTGTCTCGGTCCTTTCTCCGGCATTCCTCTACTCGCCACTCTAGACCGGGATTCGAAGAAATATTCGAACTAAAGTTTCATTTAAAAAAGTATATATACAAAAGTTAAGATAAAAGAAAGTTAGTTAAGCATATATACCTATCAATAATTACACGATGGCCCAAACTAGGGCTGGATTTCGAAAGATTCGAGAGTCACATAACAACAACAACGATCTTTCTGATTTTCGTAGCCTACGAAAATGATTTGTGCGCGCAAAGCACCATGGGCTCGGCCACAGGGTCTTTAAGATTAATTTTAAAACTATTAAGTGATGCAGTTGACCTTAGGTCGTTACCGAGACTGTTTCAAAGTATGAGGGGATCGTTACAAACCTTACTAACCTAACCTAACCCTAACCTTACTAAGAGGTTTTGATGATATTTTAAAAATATTTTGGGCTTGACATGCCACTACGAGAGTTGGCGTTTGCGGGAAAACTCGCCCGGGTGATCTCAGCATCAAACTGCGGAATTCGATCGAAAGGGTGATGCCGGTTGCCTGTCGTTTATAAGCCTCACAATTCCATGAGCAAGGAAAAGAGCAGAAAGGGACTATTCAGTTTTTTATCAGTTTTTTAGGGGGGGGGGGGGGGGGGTACCAGAAAAAATGTGCACTGTCAAATGTAGAAAATATGAAGATTTAAGGAAAGACTTCTTCGTATCACTGAAAAACAACGATTAATATAAGTTTAATCAATGTATCACAAAGCAAATTATATATCTGTGAGAGGAACCTCATGGGCTCCTGCTGTGGTACTAAACCTAGACTTGCCACAAGTCGACCACAATTTGTTTTTATCCTGGAGCGTTTGCGAGCGATGAAGTCACGAGTGGTCGACTTGTTTCCTTTGCAGAGATTCGATTTGCATTTCGCGCCAAAAAACGGCGCCGTGGTGACGTATCATGTTTCTTGGAGGCGGGGCCAGATAGGGCTGCTAGACAAAGTATGACGTACTTTGGTAGTCTTCGCACAAATCTACAAAGCCTTGACAATTAATGATTGACAGGTGTGCACTAAAGCTGTTTTGATTGGCTCGAAACAAAGATGAAAAGTACCTCGTCCAGCGCCAACCCGAATCGCAAAAAAGCGGGCGAGAGACTTTGAGAAAGTCTACACTAAACCCAACTCCTAAAATATCTCGTTTAGCGGCAAAATTTATCCATGACTCGGTCTGGGCGTTAGGGAACAATCTCTGAATAAGTATGTAGTTAAGGTTAGAAAACCACAGCAAAAACCGTGTACAATCAATCCTGCCAGACGTTGGATCAACAAACAGATCTTGATCAGCAAGAAGAAGAAAATATAATGATAAAGTGTCCGAAGACTACTGCAATGCTGATCAAATACAACGCTTGTCGAGGTTTATACGATATTTCGGCTGGCCAGTACCAGCCTTCTTCAGGTTTATTTTACAGTGGAGGTCACAAATGGATACAAGGCTTATATATCGATGACATATGTTTTATACAATAGTAACACATAAAAGGAAACAAGAGGCCCTGATTGGCCTTAACTCGGACCACCTATAAATAGGTTAATACATGGAGTTCTAGTATATTTTTGTGTCATACATGGTTTGTGCTAGGGGACCGGATAATTGGATTCACTTCTGATGCTTGTGATAATTTATATATAATGGAATGGACCTTTTGCAGGAATGCAATAATGTGGCTGTACTAGATGGCAAACAAATATTTAAAGGCACTTGTACGAGATTGGTAGTGTTATTAGCAAAACCTGTTTGTAAATGCTATTTTCCACCTTCTTCCAATTCTCAACCTCCAAAGGTGGTCACGGTCACTTACAGGAGCTTCTAATTACAAAGTTTTACTAAAAATTAAAACCAGGTTGCATAAGGGTGGTCGCTGAAGGGACTGGTCAGAAATTATCAGGGGAAGGAGTTGTGAAAGGAAAGGATCGTATTTTTTTGAATCCCCAAAACTAGAGGGGCATAAATAATGGGCAACTGAAAAAGGATTGGTTATAAGGGAGAAAGGGTCAACATATTTCATACTAATTTTCCAGGGAGGGTTATACAATTTTAGACTTTTTTATCTCCACCCCACCCCCTCCCCCTTTGCACCTCCCCTGCTAATTTTTGACCAGTCCCTGATGTTTAATAAAATATTGTGTGCATTGATTTCATGCATGTAGACCACTTGGAAAATAAAATTAACTTTATTTAAAGAGGGTAACACCAACTAGTACACACATAGAAATGCGTAGCCTCTCCCACAGTCGTTTTTAGGGGCTAGGTATGAGCCCCTAAAAACGACTGCGGGGGAGGCTAAGAAACGCGTGGCCCTCCTTGTAATTAAAAATTCGAAACAAATGTAGAGCATGATTTAGATTAATATCAATTAAAATATGTCACTAATTAAGCTAAATATTGTCTGTTCGTGACTGTAATAATAATATCAGTATACAAGTGAATGCATATAAATTATATATCACTTCAATTCGTTATCTGAAAACATAAAAACAAATACTTGGGTTAGGCTTGGAGGATCAGTAATATGCCCCCAAGAGAGAAATGCACAGGAAATCCCATTGTCCCAATTTCAAAACCTAAATTATTCTATTTTTAGTATTATACAATTTTCTGATGATGGCCATTCCATTTTTCGAGTCAGCTCTAATTCAATTTTCTTTTTTCTTCTTTTGACAGTCCTACATTTGTCTTCTTTCTTCAGTATTTCAAGTTGACTTTTTCGACATATTTTGCAGGGCAACAGTGTTCGCTTGGTAAATAAATCTCCAAACCCAATTCGATTTATGATTGTTCTAATCAGTTTCAGTAGCTGTGTATAGCTCTACCAATTCCAAACCTGCCCATCCCCAAGGGTGGGGTCATAAGTGGGGCATTTGACTGAGTTTTTGTCCCAGGGGTGAGACATTTTGGAGCAAACAAAAGTTGGCAGGGTGGGGAATTCATTAATTGTAGAAAGAGAGTCAAAATAGCGAATTTGATAAGAGATTTGCACCCGTACCAAAGCCCCACCGTGGAGCATTTGACCCCACAGTGTGGCATTTGCAACGTTCTGACGCCCCACAAATATCCAGGGGGGGGGAAGGGGCAGGAGGGGCAGGTTTGGAATTGATAGAGCCATAACTTATATAATTGTACTCTCCAGTATGGCTTTACACAACAAATCCTTCTCTTCTTTTGACAGTTTCACATCCAATTCAATTCTAATTCGGTATTCTCGGTTTGTAAGTCATATCCAGTTCTGTTTATGGGTATAATTCGTAGTAAATTCGAATGCCTCTGTATCTTCCGAGTCCTGTTATTGTTTTGACGATCGATTTTAACTTTTTCTTCTTGGTCTCTATAAAGTCACATACAATTCAACTTACGGACGATTTCATTTCCAGTTCGAACAGTTACCATTACACTTAATAAAATTTTAAAAGTAGGGAACAAGCAAGATTTGTGTGCGCATATATAAACACATAATTTCAACCTCACCAGTTCTGATTTCCGTTCGCGTTCAAAGCAGGGTCAATCACTGTTCACTTCCAGCTTTTGCGACTCTTGAATTGAAGTCTTAGTAAAGTTCGGCATTGGTTGACTGGTTTAGTCAAGACTTCCCAGTTGTATAATCTCAAGAGTATTTCATTTCCAGGAGAGGACTTCGCAGTAAACAATTACAGCCAACATTGCAAACAATCAATCCCTCATTTGACCTCCTCAAAGTGTGTGATAGTAATGAAGAGCATTTCAACAATATCAACAACGCAACACTGCAATCGTATGACACTTAGATGCAGCAGAACAGGCATTTTCTTTCAGTTTCCGTGGATTATTGGACCAAAACCATCACTCCTCCGGCCGGCTATATTAGCTTACTGTGCGATATTTGGATCGCCACATCCCTTTCGTAAATGTGAGAATTTTCCATCGAAAGCCCCTAAAAGTCCTGTCAGCCCTAGAATAACTGAATATCTTGAATATTTCATTCGAAGAAACCTTTGATTTCAGCAAAATAATAGTTCAGAATGAACCCAAACCTTCGCTACGTTGCTGGCTTTGCCGAGCTTCCACAACCAAGATCTGGCGGGTGTCGGATCTGATTGGTTGATCCTGTCACGTGTTGGGAATCGAACAATGGGCTCCTGTGTAATCTGATTGGTTACTGGCGCCAAACAGCGACACAAAAAAAAAATTCATAATAATAATAAACGGCTTGCATTTTCTGACTCGTGCCTCGGCCGAAGGCCTGGCCCGAGTAATAATAATAACAAGAGGTCCTGAGTGGCCTTAACTCGGGCCATCTATAGCATGTACTGCATGGAGTTCTAGCATAATTTTGTGTCAACATGGTTTGTGCTAGAGTAGCCAGAGAATTGGTTCTCTACTGATGCTCTTGTCTGTCAAATGTCAATGTGCAAATTTGGGGTGGGGGGGGGGGGGGGGGAGTGGGGGGGGGGGGGGGTTAGGTTAGGGTATGCCTGGGGAGGGGGGGGGGGTTGGAAATGATAGAGCCATAATACACACACAACACAAACATACATGCTGTGCATGTACATTTCAGCCACAATTTCCCTCAATTCTGTAGTTTAATATTACTTTCTTTTCAATATTATTGTTCCTTGAGGGTCGTTAGAATTACAAAAAAAACTTTTGTATGGGTGTTGTTGATTGAAGTGCAATGGTTATTTGAGTAGTCTTCACGATATTGAGTCACTCAAATTTGATGCATTGTAATTATATCAGGTGCAGTACAACTATGAGAAATCAAGCAATTTAGAACAACAAATTCCACATAATGTTGCTATTCACTGTGAATAGTTAGGTAATGTCATTCTACATGTGAAATAAAATAATGTAATTCTCAATTATTAACAAACCAGTGGAGATGGCTGACATTCAGGCTAAATTCTCAATACAATATTTTCGATTGAGGTCATAAACTACAGACCACCATTTTCTAGTATTAGTGAGCTGCCACTGTGCTAGTGCTCATTTTCTACATCTTGAAGGACACTGAAACTTATAATGGCAGGCCACAAATAAACATGCAATGTCCACTCTTTTTATATCATTGGGGTCGCAGCAAGATTAATTTTCATTCCCAAATAATTCGTAAAAGTACTCATACTCCTGATCATGACCGGGTGAAAGTGACAATGCTGACATCAAGAACTGAGGAACAACAACAAAAATTACATTTATTTTCTCATAAGATGATGGAAATGTTTAGGAGTAATAAGGCATAATAAGAAATACAATGATGAGAAGGTAGGTCCTTAAGGTAACCTTAGGGTTATCTTAAGCCAGGACCACTTCAGATGGAAAACACTGAAACAAGATCTAGCTTGCATGGATATATAATGGTACCAAGAAAGGGGAAGGGAAAGGGAAAGAAAGAGTGCCACTTGCATGTAAGTATCCTCTCAGTTCTGGACCAAATTTGGTTATGTTATAAACTTGCAATAATGATAAATACACTACTCTATACATAATATCATTGTCAGTTCTAAAAAAAAACATTAAATAATAATCAAATACAAAGAGGTACAGGCCAGATGTAAATAGACCCGGGAAATGGGTCATTCCATTTTATATGCACGCCCCCCTATTGAGGAAGTCACTTCTATACCCCTTTGGATATAATTTTGGGCATAACCCCTCTGGATGTTTTTTTCTTTTCTTTTTTTGCTGTTTCTCCAGGCCCTCTTGGATAGCCTTTCCAGCCCTCTAGGATTTTTCTCCCCCTTGCATTATGTCTTGCCCTATTGAGGGAATTGCTTTTTTACCCCCTTGGATACCCTCTCATCCCCTCTGGATATCCAAGTTCCTCAATAGGGGGACTGCTGGATATTATATCCTGGCTACCATCCTGGATATCCCTGGTGTGGATATCTATTCACCTTCCTATACCCCTTTTTACTCATCCCCGTCTGGATGTTTGTCAGTTTTACCCCTCCCCCCCAAGGATATCCAAGTTCCTCAATAGGGGGGGGGGGGTGTGCATATAAAATGGAATGGCCCAATAGAACAAAATAAAACCAGTGTCAATAACACGCCACAGATAAATATGCGATTTCCACATCAGAGTCATTGATCGTTCGTTTGAAAAAATCTTCATTTCTGATTACTTACTCAGTTTAAACTCACTCACTGCATGCTGGATTTTCGTTCCCGAATTTATAAACATTTAAATACATGTGCATGGGGGGCGAAACGTTTGTAATTCTTTTAAAAGGCCCCTGTCAGTCAGAGAACTGAGAAATCTGGTCATTTCTACTACACTTTCGAGAGGTTAATAATAATAAATAACAACACAACGACAGTCAATTGGTATACGGGTTATCATGTTCAGATTAGCGGCTACTTACATTTAGAAGCTGTTGTATTTATATATAGTCAGTGTTGATCGCAGAGCGGACTAGCTGTCAGTACGTGTCACGTCTCACGAGTGTATCTTAAAGCATGTCGCATAATATGTGATAAATTCCCGTCCAAAGCCCGTGAAACACCTCTCAGCTTTAGAAAAGACAAACATCTTGGTATTGCACTTGAAGGAACCTTTGGTTTACACAAAAAAACAGCTGATATTAAACGTTTTGCTAAGTCAAAACTCCCACTCGCCGCCATCTTGAAAAACCTGAAAATGTTGTTCACTGTCACATGGCTGGCGCAACATACGTGTCACGTGGCCAGTCGAAATCTGATTGGTCGACGGCGCCAACCAGCGACACAAAAAATAATAATAATAAACGGCTTGCATTTTCTGACTCGTGCCTCGGCCGAAGGCCTGGCCCGAGTAATAAACGGCTTGCATTTTCTGAGTCGTGCCTCGGCCGAAGGCCTGGCCCGAGTAATTACGAAATAGGTTTGAAAAGATAGTGCAGATACGAGTAACAGCCGACAATAAAGGTCAAACGGTGAAATTACATTTCATCAGATCACGTCTATTCATTCCGAGTGGTTCGAGGGTTTTAGCTTTATAGATGAGATATGATTCACGTGCTTTTCTCACGGAATCGCGTTTAGAATAGATGACTTCTAAAGGAATAAGGAGCATGTCAGTACTAGAATGGTTAGGGCTGAGAAAATGTTCAGAAACGGCTGTAGGTTTAGATTTGATATTAGATTTATCTACAGGTCGTCTGTGTTCGTTAAAACGGTCTTTGAGACATCGTTTTGTTTCTCCGATGTATTGTGAATTACAGTAGTGACATTGAACCATGTAAATTACGTTTTTAGTATTACATGTAATGTGAGATTTGATATGGTGAGTTTCGCCAGTGGAGGAAAAAGTGTATTGATTGAGGCCATGTTCGATGTAAGGGCAGGTAATGCAGTTTTTACCGCAGCGATAAGAGCCGGGTGGCAGTGGAGAGGTGTTAGTAGTGTTAGGTAACTGAGCTCTTACTAAAATGTCACTTATGTTATTACAGCGGCCGTGGGCTACTAAGGGAAGATTTGTGAAAATTATTTCGGAACGTTTAGATGAATAGAGAGTGTTAGAGTGTTTATGAATTATTGATGAGATGTTAGGTAGTGCTGGATTATATGTAATGATAAAAGGAATACGGTCTGCATCTGGCTTGGGTTTGTTTTCTAAAGCATCAGTGCGACAAATGTTAGATGCACGTTGTATTTGTGTCTTAAGGAAAGTAAGATTATAGCCGCGTTTGTTAAGGTATGTTATTAATTCATTAGTGCGTTTCTTAAAGCTATCGCCCGAAGAGCAAATGCGGCGAAGGCGAAGTGAAAGGCTATATGGGATAGAGTATTTAGTGTGACCGGGGTGATAAGATGTTTTAAGAAGGTACTGGTGTTTGTCAGTGGGTTTGGTGTATAAGTCTGTTTCTATAAGTCCGTTTTTAAGTAAAACGTTAACGTCGAGAAATGGGATGATAATGGAAGAATGGGAAGAAGTGAACTTGATGGTAGGGTGGAGGTTATTGAGATAATTAATGAATATTTTCAGTCGATCCAGTCCTTTGGTCCAGATCACGAAAATATCATCAATATATCTCAACCACGTGTGTGGCTGGTGGGGTGAATTAGATAGTGCGTCACGTTCGAATTTAGCGAGAAATAAGTTGGCGAAGGAAGGAGCCATTTTAGTACCCATGGCTGTTCCATGTATTTGTAGATAGTGTTCTTGATTAAACGAGAAATTATTCATAGTAAGAATCATGCGTATAAGGTCGCAGATGGTTTCTGTGGGTACATGTTTATTAACGCGGTTACGAAGAAAATAGCGACAAGCATCAATGCCTTCATTATGCGGAATGTTAGTATATAAGGAGGAAACGTCGAGAGTTACGAGCAAAGCATTATCAGGGAGCTTGTGAAAGAGGGAAAGTTTATTAAGAAAGTCTGTAGTATCCTTAACATAAGAAGGAGTGGTGGTAACTAACGGTTTAAGATGATAATCAACGAATTGCGAGATGCGTTCTGTGGGGTGGTTATTGGAGGATATTATGTGTCGTCCAGGATTATTGTTTTTGTGTATTTTAGGTATTATGTAGAAACGTCTTGGTTTGGCGTCGTTATGTACGAGGTACTGTCTTGTTTTCATATCAATCTGAATAAGTAATGCCCGTCCCCACTCAGCAAATACGCTATTAGCACGGTCATTAGTTTTAACTCGTGGATGCACGCATGCGCAGGAACGAGTTATCGGGATGGTTGGGGTGACTCACTCGCTCACTCACTCAGTAAGATGTTAGCAGAATGGAATGCTTGGGATGAAAATTGATAATATAATAGTAATCGATATTTTATTTAATTAATAATTGAAGATCGATGTGGAACATTAATAGACCTTTTCCGCTGGCTCAATGGGAATAATATTATTTGTTCGAAGCCACTTCCATATCAATGTATCTCCTCATGCATTAACCAGAAATAAAAGAAACAATACACAAGGGAATGGTCACGTGAAATGGGACAACATTGAGCCAAGTGGAAAAGGTCTATTGCCCTTGGAATAGCCGACCGATTTAGCTTGTACAGTTGTCCCAATTCAGGTCACCTGACTTTGCCATTGAGTAATGTTTTGTTGTTTTTCTGTATCCCAAAAGCGGAAATGTACACATTTCTCTAATTGGAAAACAAAGCACTGAATCTCTGGAGAGCTGTCACGTGATCTGAATTGGGACAACAAATGTGCAAGCTAAATCGGTCTATGGGCCATTTTGACGATGTTGCGCGCGCAGGCTGGTGAACCAGAACGAGTCTTAGCAGCTCGCGTCTTTTGTTCTACTGATGCGTGCGCAACATCGTAAAAATGGGCTATTGACGTTGCTCAAGTCCTCATCGCCGGTTCCCTTCTTGCTACTAAAGAGTTTAAGCATCGACGACGAGTACGACTACGCCAGGCCCGTTGTTGTACTCGTTGTTGCAAAACGTTCATTAAGCAGGGAAGGCACTACGAATACGAAAATGAAAATGTTATGGTCTTGAAGCTATCAATTTCCCGCGTTTATCTGAAGGAAAAATGGCCATGTCTTTGAGAAAGATTCAAGAGTGCATCGTTTTGTGCCACGACGGTGATATACTCGATGAAAAAGAATTGTGTTTATTGTACATATGATCATGAACGAGCCGAGCAATCGTTATTTTGATCACACCGATGTATCCCAAATTTGTATTTATTCAACTTTAGAACAGCAGAAAGTTGGAGTAATTTCCGTTTTTCCAGGATGGATATTCCCTACTTTGTTCACATTTCTTTAAGCCTAGTTTCCATATAGTCGCTACGATCGTTACGATCGCTACGATCGCTGGGCGAATTTTTCAGCGACCCTGGCGATCGTAGCGATCGCGATCGTAGCGATCGGGTGGCGATCGAAACGATTATGGAAACCACTGTCTCTCCAGCGATCGTGGCGATCCTAGCGATCCAAACGATCCCATAAAGCATTGCTCACCAACAGAAACCAATAGCAACAACGCGAGTTTTATGGAAGAAGTCCAGGTATACGAATGCCTATACAATAAATTAGGAAAAGATTACAAGGACAAATTTGTCAAAATCAACTTCTGGAAATTTGTCGAAAAGTTCTCGATAATTCCTAGAGAAGCAGAAACGAAGTTCAAAAACATTAGAACCGCATACGGGAGATTTCTAAAGAAAAAGAAGACGATACCCTCGGGCTCATGGAGGGAAGCAGTGCTTCAGATTACTCTTGTACAACCTCGGTGACTTACCTGTAGAAAAATTATCTGTCATGAAGTCGAAACTCTTGAACGAGTGTATGGAAAGCTCCATATTCCTTTCGTCGTTGAAAGATTTTTCGGACCCAAAACCTGTGCTTTCTTTTCTCCTTCACTTTTCTTTGTCTTCTTCGCTTTAAGATGGCGAGAAAGATCAAATGGTACGCTTCGATCGTTAGTCGTTGGTTCAACGCAGCCGCCATGCTGGAAAAGTTCCCGCCAGAAAGAAGGGCAAAGACCTGCAAGACCCAGCTGTCCTCCTCAACGTTTTCTGTGTGCTTGGACGATCGTAGCGATCATATGGAAACCGGTCAAAGATTTATAATTAGGATCGCTACGATCGCCGCGATCGCTGGGCCGATTTTTCAGCGATCGTAGCGATTATATGGAAACTAGGCTTTAGAGTTCAATCATCTTGCTTGAACTAAAGCAGCAAAAAAGACGGTTACATCCGCGCTTCGTAATTCAGGTGACACAACTGAAGATGGCAAAAACTGCGAGTTCAAATTAGAACAAGAGACTGACTATGCCAATCAAACTCGGGCTGATATGTTGACATGGTGCAAAGAGGCTTTACATAATTTTATTGATAAAAAACTTTATTCATATCAATATAACCAAGGTAACAACAATTCAATATGTCATTAATAACTAAACGGGAGAATGTAAATATTTGCTCTATGTACAGTCAATATCAAAAATGTTGTCGAGTCGGCTACCATCATTGGTGGAACATATCTTGGTTTGAGGCTAAAGTTATTTTATTGAATAGAGTAGCTTATGTTTGCCCGAATTCTACAAAAATAGTGGTTATTACTATTCTCAATGCCCTCAGTCGTTTGAATGGATTTTGTTTTAAAATGTATGTCACGTGACCAACCACGTGGAAATTTCATCTCAAAATGGTCACAGTGCATGTTTAAAGTAACGATTTCTTGTTTATCTGATTACACTTCCGGTTGTTTCTAACGATCTTTTTGGAATGGTTGATCCTGATAGATTGTTAAGACGAAAATAGAGAAAACAGGTCACGTGACCTGTTCTTGGACCCAGTTTTCTCCAATTTTCTCACTTACAATGGCAAAATGTCAACCATTCCAAACAGAGCTTTACAAACATAATGATAAAGTGTCCGAAGACTACTGCAATGCTGATCAAATACAACGCTTGTCGAAGTTTATACGATATTTCGGCTGGCCAGTACCAGCCTTCTTCAGGTTTATTTTACAGTGGAGGTCACAAATGGATACAAGGCTTATATAAATTGTTAATTATGTAACTATGAGCGGAAATTACAAAAGCGATGACATATGTTTTATACAATAGTAACACATAAAAGGAAATTACGAAATAGGTTTGAAAAGATAGTGCAGATACGAGTAACAGCCGACAATAAAGGTCAAACGGTGAAATTACATTTCATCACGTCTATTCATTCCGAGTGGTTCGAGGGTTTTAGCTTTATAGATGAGAAATGATTCACGTTCTTTTCTCACGGAATCGCGTTTAGAATAGATGACTTCTAAAGGAATAAGGAGCATGTCAGTACTAGAATGGTTAGGGCTGAGAAAATGTTCAGAAACGGCTGTAGGTTTAGATTTTATATTAGATTTATCTACAGGTTGTCTGTGTTCGTTAAAACGGTTTTTGAGGCATCGTTTTGTTTCTCCGATGTATTGTGAATTACAGTAGTGACATTGAACCATGTAAATTACGTTTTTAGTATTACATGTAAATTATGTGAGATTTGATATGGTGAGATTCGCCAGTGGAGGAAAAAGTGTATTGATTGAGGCCATGTTCGATGTAAGGGCAGGTAATGCAGTTTTTACCGCAGCGATAAGAGCCGGGTGGTAGTGGAGAGGTGTTAGTAGAAACAACCAGAAGTGTAATTTTTAAAGCGTTACTTTAAAAATGCACTGTGACGGTCACGTAACCACCAAAGGCACCAGAATACCTTGTTAAAATGATAGTATATAGTTAGGTTAGAAAACCACAGCAAAAACCGTGTACAATTTATCCTGCCAGACGTTGGATCAAAAAAACAGATCTTAATCAGCAAGAAGAAGAGAATATAATAATAAAGTGTCCGAAGACTACTGCAATGCTGATCAAATACAACGCGTGTCGAGGTTTATACGATATTTCGGCTGGCCAGTACCAGCCTTCAGGTTTATTTTACAGTGGAGGTCACAAATGGATACAAGGCTTATATAAATTGTTAATTACCTAACTATGAGCGGAAATTACAAAATCGATGACATATGTTTTTTAGTAACACATAAAAGGATTTGAAAAGATTGTACTGGATACGAACAACAGCCGACAATAAAGGTCAAACGGTGAAATTACATTTCATCACGTCTATTCATTCCGAGTGGTTCGAGGGTTTTAGTTTTATAGATGAGATATGATTCACGTGCTTTTATCACGGAATCACGTTTAAAATAGATGGCTTCTAAAGGAATAAGGAGCATGTCAGTACTAGAATGGTTAGGGCTGAAAAAATGTTCAGAAACGGCTGTAGGTTTAGATTTGATATTAGATTTACTAATGATCTACAGGTAAATTGTTAAAATGTTAAGACATATGCCGGATTACTGCCTAATTACATGTTTCTATGGTATTTCATTTAAAAATTACAAAGTTAGCGAATTTAGAGTGTTTCAACAGAATTGCTCAATAAACCATGCCTGAACATGCTTGAGAAGTTTCCATAATTGAAGGGCTGTGTGCAAAAAGGGCGTAATTAAGTAATATCTCCTGATCACATTCTAAATTCAGTTTCAATTTCTTTGTTTTTTAAGGGAGAATTTAGAACGTGATCAAGAATCACTTACGCCCTTTTTGCACACAGTCATTCAATTGCAAATACATTTGTTAGCATTATTGAGACTTATAGTATTTATGTATGTTCTGCTGGACAACGTTTGATATTGAGTGTATTTCAAACTTGAAATACATAATGTTATTGGCAACAGCATATTCAATCACTTTTTTATATTGATCCACTCTATTGACAACAGAATCAGTTTAGCTACAGCATGAACAATAATACCATCACACCAGGTACCTTGTGTTGACATGTTATCAAATGATTCTAAACATATCAGGACTTATAATTGAATCAAAAGGACCTGGATCAAGGGAGCAGGTCAAAACACATGCCCCAGATAGGGACCCATTTTTTTTCAACAGACACAGCTGTCAGCGCAGGGTACCACCCCCAGCCCCCATTTTTGACCATCTATTTTCCATTCTGGGGGGCCTAGTGGTAATTTTAACACAGAAAATGAAATGATAACGTGAGACAAAACATGCAGTGCATTTGTTTCTAGATTATGCCTTTTAGTTTTGAAGATATTTAAGATCAAATTATTTTTAATATTGAGTTTTCTCTCCAGAGGAGATGGCTGGCAGCAGCCCCCATCAGCCCCCACATCACTGTTCTAATTATGACATTGCCATGGCAACACTGGCCCCAGGCTTCCTCTAAAAATAACACAAACTTCCCTAATTTCTCCTCTGTCAAACACAATTGTTTTGGTGTGTGTCCAAAGATTTGGAACAATGTAGGCATTGTATGTGAACCGAGCAATTGCAAGTTGCCACTCCATGGATAATAAGATGTGAACATGCGTGTTAGACGCTAGCTACGTCGTAGTGTGTGTTAGGTAGTGCCATGCAACTTGCTTGGTTTACAATTTCGGATTTGGTCGTTCCATTTCCATATTGCACTACCAGATCCTCTTCGGAGAGATCCACTCGCTATAGCACTTTGCTCACATCTCCAGCTCCCACACGTGTTAGCGTGGTGGCTGGGGTTTAAAGCAGCTCCCAGCTCGCCCTTGGAGTAACCAGATTCTGATGCCCATGATCTAAAGTGAGGCTGACGGTCTTGGGGGCTATGCCATGCTGATGAGTCCTAACAAGGACGAAACAGCTGCACATGGTTGCCACTCCACGGGTAATAAGATGTGCGCATGCGTGTTAGGTGCTAGCACGCCATAGCGTGTGTTCAGTAGTGCCATGCAACTTGCATTGTATGTGAGTAGTTTAAGCAACTTATTTTTTTAAACAAGGAAAGAAATTGGAATTTTAAGTTCAAGGTGAAAGGTGAGTGGGGCCATGGCAATGCCATAATTAGCACAGTGATGTTTATTTTCCTTAGTTCCACAGATGTGCAAAGTTTCAATGGTTTTTACCCAATATTCTTGTAATTTGTCTCCAGGCTGTGCAACCATCATGACCATCTCTAAACTCTAAAAATAGAGAGAAGAGGCTCCGAAAAAAAAACCCGGGCTGAAATCAGCTTAAAACTACCCAACAAGGAGAGAAACACGACAGAAGACATCACAGTGGCAAGGTAAGTCATTTTATTCAAATATTTTACCGTATTTCTGGCTAGTAAACGGAGTTCGCTACGCTCCCATACAAACCCTTATATTTTCGTAACTTGAGCTCGCTACCCTCCCATACAAACCCTTATATTTTCGTAACTTGAGCTTGGGCTGCCTGTGATCGAGCTACCAAGAGCGCTCAACCGGCGACAAATCGGATTAGCAGACAAGCGTTGACAGATTTTACCAAGATCCTCTCTTTGTAAAACATAGTAAATACATGAAATATAAGATCAGAAAGTTCGCCAAATTGATCTCTTTGCGAGTGTAAAGAATATTATTACTGACAGATGTGTTAATTATGAGAAGCTATCAATTAACCACACACAATCAGTGGCGTAGCCAGGTTTTTAAAATTTGTAGGCCCAAACAACCGCTCGTAAGGGTCGCTTCTTTAGGGGTCCGGGAGCATGCTTCTCCGGGAAATTTTTAGATTTAGACTTTCGCAAATGCCTTCTGCTGCACTTTCAGGTCATGTTTTGTGTATTTCGACAGCTCCGCTCAAGCCCAACATTCACTTGTAATAAGACAAGTAGGCTGTAAAATTTGTAGGCCCAGGCCTACGGGCCTATAGGCTAGATACGCCCTTGACAATCATGCAAACACGTGGGACAATATGACGAAACGTGATCCCGAGCCGGATGAAAGATCCTTCCCGTATAAGGAAAGAAGTATGTCTGGTATTTAGCCGGTCAAGGGGTCGTTTACTTGATACGGAAAGCAGGTCTATTGGGCCATTCCATTTTTTTTCCAAAACCCCCCTATGGAAGACCACTGGAATCCAGGGAGATGGGGGGGGGGGTGTCCAATGATTGAAATTCCAAAGGGGAGGGGGTTCACAATTCTGTGGATTCCAGTGGGAGACCAGGGATTGAAGATGAATTTCCAATGGTGAGGGGAATGACAATCATTGAAAATCCAAGGAGGAAGGGGTATTTTTTTCCAATTCAAATTCCAATAGGTTGGCCGTGGTAGAAGTTAGAAAATCCCAAGGGAAGGGGGGGGGGGGATTAGTCAAAATTGAGCTCCCCCATAGGGGGTTTTGGAAAAAAAATTGAATGGCCCATTAAACAGTTTACTTGGATAAAGAAACAGTCGGAAGAGTATCACAAAGCTACCAGGATGTATCTAAGCTAGAAGAGAATCCTAAAAAGCCGTTCATTTTCTGTTAGCGTTGAAGCGAAGAGATCGATAGCACATGTTCAGATTTAACGGCTTCTCCTGGCTTTCTCACTGATGAAACTTACCAGAAAACTACCCAGTAATGCAAAACGTGTTTTAAGGTTATTTAAAATCGTTTTATTGATAAATTTGAGCAATCGAATCTATATACAAATTCATCTCTCTGGACTCAGTCCGTTTGGCTAATAAAAAGCATCGTTAGAACAACCCTTGTGTCATAATCGAAGAACCAATCAGAACACGTGACAGTTCAGGGTTTACCAGGGTCTTCTCTCGGAGTAGCCGCCATCTTGGATCTGACCGAGAAGACCCTGGTCACGAGGTTGGAGAGCTATAGATCTCGCAATCTCTTATAATACTGCAAACTCCCAAACACTTGTAGCCCAGTGACTTGCATGCACATTTATTTGGATTAATGTCTATGTACAGATGTATACGTCTCCAAACATCAAAAATGAACGGTCCCTACAAGGCCTGCGGCGGCTAGAAAAGAAAGAATCTATTTTAAGGCTGCATCAATCAGTCACCGTTAGGAAGCCAAAGTGTTTCGTTTTTGTTGTCTTTCTTTGTTTTGGTTTCAGCGAGGGCTTCAGTCGGTAACTTGGCAGTTCACCAAGTGATTTGTTTAGATCGCAGCGAGCAATTCAGTATCGAGATAATAAAGTGCTGAATCTGCTCACGCACCAGGACCAGGAGTCGTCACATGATACATTACAAGTAACTTCAAGGTGTCAACGTGTAGTCTAACCTTCTTTTATCCAAGCGAGGTTTATTGTATTGAAATGTAATTCAGAAACAAGAGAAAAATCACAAACCAATATTTACACAACTATCTGTCAACGTTGGACGCTTCATCACTTCCGGTATGCCCTTCAGCTGTCAACAATTGAGTTAAAGTTTTACAGACTCGGTTACCTAGGACGTTCACACTTCACTTCGCTTTCACTGCCGTGTAGGTTTCAACTCAAGCAACAAAGGCTGAATTAAGAAGTCGAAAAATGGAAGATACTTTAGCTGAGGAGGTACGTAAACCGATACGTCCGTTTCTTTGCTTGATAAAAAACGACAAGGACCTCGAAAATTGATAGTTATTAATAGGTTTTTGTGCCATCGCTTTTAACCGGTTACGGCCCATCGAAAAGTGGATGTTCCATGCAAGGTTAGTATAATTAACAGTATCTTAGAAATGGTCAACCGAGAGTATCGATCGACAGTGATTCGGTCTGCTAAAACGTACTTTTCAATTGGATGTTAACTGTTTCTTGAGATCAGCTTCTTGTCAGTTCCACTGAGCTAGCTTAATTCATGCAGGCTTTTGTTAATAATGAAAAATTAACTACTGGCCAGCGACGCTTTACATGTAATGTTATTTGACAATGAGCTTCATTCGAGGGGGAGGAAGAAGAGAGGAGAGGAATCAGACAAATACTGCATTGGTACATTGGCAGCTTGTCCACTAGCCAACCTCAGCTGCATTGCTTCAGAACGACCAAAGTATTCAAACAGGCGACTTTGACTGAAACCACCTCATATATTAAATCAGGCGAATAAAAGCCGTCAGCGTGGCAGTGAGTTATTCCAAAAATACATGATAAAGTACTTTACGAATTATTCGAGACCCTTTACAAGCTCTAAAGATAAAGGTCAACTTAGAAAAAATAACAGCATTAAAAGCATGATGCAGAATCTAATATGGTGCGTTATTGTTTTTAGACATTCAGTCAAATCTTTATCGTCTCGTGCTACTGAGGCAGAAATATCAAACTAAATTCGTTAAAAAACAGAAGAACAAGCAAAAAGATCAACAATGTTTCCCCCATTAGAATATTATTGCATATCATCGTAGTAATGTGACTGCAATATTCAAAGTATTTCTCGTGTGGCTTTATTGATATTATGGATAAAGTTTTCTTGTAAAGTCAAACAAGGCCAAACAACGCATACGACTTCGAGCCAAATAGAAGTCCTCGCAAAACCCGACAAGGGTTCGTATTTTCACTTGCGTGCCGAGTGATCCACATCTGAACATAAAGAAACGTAAAGTCTGACGGTTCACCTTTTTGTCTTTTTTTTTCAAGTCAAACAAGCCGGCTATAGATACGGCGCGTAGCTTTGATCGGAAATCAACATACAATATTCATCTCGGCAAATATATATATTTCTCTAATTCCTAGATTACAATGTCCTCTGGAACCCACATATTAAAACAAGAGACAACAAGGAGAACTATGGCTTGTAATTATATTTACATATTGAAATTAAACTCTACCTTTAGTTTTTCCCGCGGAATTTTGAAGAGAATCCAGGAGGTTGCTTCTGATTGGAGAATGGGTGTCGAGTCCGGAAAGCCGCTCTAAGGGGTGGACCATTAGAAATCCTGGGAGGGGGGGTGGAAAACTTTTTGTGCACGATATTTTTTTTAGCAGTGTGAGTTCTGCAAGAATTTTTTTTTTAAGGCGATACCTCTGCACGATTTTTTTTTTCAGTGCACATTCTATAGAGATTTTTCAGTGTACATCCTATATAGATTTATAGCCTGTGAATACAACCATAATATAATAATAATAATGTTATTTATAGCAGAGAATATGTCTCCGAAGAGTTTTTTCAATAGAGCCCTGCATAACATAAATAAGAAACAAAAATAAAAATACATTAATAATCTAGAGTTAAAAACTAGGCTAAAAATACATTTATAGAGTGACTAGAGCTAAAATTTATGAGGCAATTCAAAAACATGACATTTTGTTTAAAAGAGTTAGGGATTCGATTTTCCGCAACGAATTATCTAAAGTATTCCATTCACTAAAACCTGGTACAATAAACGTTGTTTGCCATAATTAAGCTTGATTATTGGAAGTCTAAAATCGTTCTTTCTTCTTGTATTATACATGTGAATGTTCTTTAAGATATTAAAATCATAATCAATGAGGCCATTAACATACTTATATATTAAAATATGACGATGTACAAGACGACGTTTGGAACGAGTAGGCCAATTGAGATTTGACGAGGCTTGTGCTGAAGAACTTTAACCAGGTAAATTCAAGAATTATCTTGGCCGCATATTTTGCAAAATCCGGCTGAAGATCGTCTATGAGGGTTGAGTTGTATTTGTCACCCCATATCGCATCAGCGGTAGTCAAAAAGTGGACATACTAAACTACTATACAAAGTAAGGCGTGTCTCGAGGGGCAATAAGTGCCTGATACGCTTGGCCAGACCAATCCTTTGTTTTACTTTAATAGATAAGGCCTCTACCAGGTCATGCGAAGTCATATACTTATTAATTATAATACCCAGGTACTTGATATGGTCAGAGCGTTCGAGGGGCACGTTGTCTATAATGACATCGATGCTAGAGCAAGATTTCAGTTTATGTGGACTACCTATTAACATAAACTTAGATTTAGAAGTATTCAAAGTCAGGCGATGTATACGTAAACCAAGAGGCCAATTTTGCCAAGTCATGATTTAAGCAATGTTCGATGTCATTGATAGAAGGACGGCTACAGTATATCACGGTGTCATCAGCGTACATGGTCACTTGGCAATGATCTACAGTAAGGGGAAGGTCGGCATTGACGTAAACCAAGAACAAGAGAGGAACGAGAATACTCCTGTGGCACGCCAACTCCCACTGAGCACGAAGAGGACTGAGAGTCGCCCATTGCAGTTATCTGGTGTCGGTTATCAAGGTAGGAGGTAAACCAATTTACAACTTCACTGCAAACACCAATGGCCTTGAGCTTTGTCAGCAAAAGGTTGTGGTCCACAGTCACAAAAGCCTTGGACAGGTCTAAGAATACTGCACCAGTCACCTTGCCATTGTCCATGTGTCGTAGAATGTTGTCAGTGAAGTGTGCTAAGCCAATTTCAGTAGATAACCTCGGGCGGAAACCAAACTGATTAGGTGTGAGGATTTTCTCTTACGAGAGATAGTCGTAGAGTTGTTGATGTACAGCCCTTTCAAGAATCTTACTTACATCAGGTAGAATATAATTGTGTTAGGCCTGTAATTGTTAAAATCAGAGTGATCGCCGGATTTAAACAGGGCGGTAACTTTTCCTTGTTTCCAGATGGCTGGGAAAATACTTGAGTCCAGAGAACGATTAAACAGTTTGGTTAAAACTGTGGGTCAGGAGTCATACACACACACAGCCGAGTCATTTAGTAGCCTCGAGCTGATTCGGTCTAAACCAATAGCTTTGTTTGTTTTCAAACCTCTTAATTGTTTAAAAACAAAGCTCTCGGAAATGTTCGAAAAGCGAAAGACAATTTCACAATTATTTGTCCTAGCTGGAGTAATGATGTCAATGGCGCCGACCAGAGATTGAAACTTTGCTGCTAACAAAGGTCTGATCGATCGACGCTGGCTCTGTTAACTGTACTCCATCAGATTCAGATTGGATAAAGGTCGGCTGAGAGCCATTATTAGATCTTATTACGGCAAGTCAATCATTTATATCATTTATAGTTTTCCATAGAGCACCTGAATTTCTTTGTTTTGTCTAATCAGATCTTTATAGTAATTTGCTTTACATTCCTTGACTTGTTTATTTACTTTGAGCCGCAGTTTTTTTGTAACGAGCCCAGTGATGTGTACCCTGGTTAAAGAGGGGCTCAGGTACGAATATACTGTAATGTGCCGCGATCGAATGAGTTTTGATTCCCCGAAGGAGTTTTGTTTTGCGTGACGACCGTTGAAACTGCGGCTTTATTTCAGCTGCTCTCGCTTCGCTCGCCCCGACGATTTCGAGCCTCTGGTATCCAGGGTAAGTGATGTGAGGAATTTAATTTGATCGCCTTAGAATGCATATAGTCCCTTGCTTGGCTCCGATTCAGGCCAAATCAAAAATGCATACCCCAATATTTCATTGTCCATAATGTTTTGCACAAGACAATGTGCTCTACTGAATTGCTGGCACAGACTCTGTAATCTTTGAAAATGTGGACATTGAAGTTTACTCAATGAAACCTGACGTTAAACTCGGTTGCAAAAACTGCTGGCATCAGAGAATAATTTGAGGCTTCAGTAATCGCAGAGAAGGTTTATTTGCCAATAATATAGCTGTTTTTAGCTTGTCTAGTGTTTTAGACCGCAAATAAACTTCTCTCTTGGCCAAACATTTGAGCGTGTTTATTCTTGTGGTCAGTGCTACCGGTATCGGGGGAATTAAGGCCAGTTGATATTTCCATGACAACAGTGACTAAACTATGTTGGGGAGGTTGTTTTCATCTGGAAATACCTGAAAATCAGTTAGGCCAGATTAAAAAAATACTTGTTTAGCGTCCACCCATTTCAATTTTTCCAGGTAGGGAGGGAGGTTATTTTTTTTATTTTTTTTCTATGTGAAGTTTATTTTGTCTTGACTAGATATTATTATTCACTCACCTCGTGTTGTAGAAACAAAATGGCGTCGATGTTAAAATATTTAATGCGCCGGCGCATATTTTAAGTGGTACACGTAGGGGTCTGGGTACAAGAATTGGTGTTCGCGGGCGCATTTACACTTTCTAAAGTTTTTTTATGAAAAATTAAAAATTAAAACAAATTAGAGATCGGGGACATTTCTCAGGTCGGGCGGGGACGCTAACCAAGTATTTGTTTTTATCTGGCCTTACACAGACTGTGTGGGTAATCTTTAGAACTATATTTTGAATTGGTAAAACTGAATTGCTAGTATTTTTTTCAAAACAAAAATTGAACAATGCATCGGTTCCTTTGCACGAATTTTTTTTTGTGCCTTAGTGCTTTGCAGGAATTTTCTTTTGGGACATTTAGCCTTGCACGATTTTTTTTTTTGGACTACCCACCCCCCCTCCCAGGATTTCTAATGGTCCACCCCTAAGTAGGTGTGAATCAGTTGCTGAACTTCTATTAAATGCCGATTTCTCGGCTACAATTTTTCAACGTTTCTGCAGTCTTCAAGTGAATTGATTGCATATAAGAATTTACCGGTAATTTTTGAAATTTCGTCCAGTGATTCTACAATAATGTATCAGTCAATTCCAAACCCGTGCATCCCCCCCTCCCCCCCCCCCCCCCCCAAATCGGGCCACCCCCGGGCATTTGATCAGAGGCTTGCTCCCGAGGGTGGGGAATTTGACGAGTATCTAGGCCCACAGGGGCAGGCATTTGACACTGAACAGTGGGGGTAGGGGGTGGGGCATTTGATCGGTGTTTTAAAAAATGGGTGCTTCTTGGTGTAGCAGATTCATTGTTTCATTCATTGTTTCTGGGGTTAGGGTTCTTTGTATTTCAGGGTATTGTTTTGCTTTAATTAGAAGACAAAGTTTTCTTTGTCAGTTACGTCATGTGGTGATACAGATACAGATACAGATAGATACAGATACAGATATTTTTTATTAGCTCCTTGCACAACAAATGGTACATTGGAATATAGCGCTAATAAAATATAATTTAGTGTAAACATTAACATTTAGATGCTAAATCGATAAAATTGATGATCTTAAGATCATGCTCTCATAGACATACTTTGCTGCAAAACGAGCTACTTCCATGGGTGGATTTATGACCAAATTAAATAAATGGTCATCAGACATATAACTTGTATTGTATTTTGTATTAATTTTAAGGGTGCAATGAAAATCGTTTCTTATCGTATCGTACGTTTCACATTTAACAATGAAGTGGAACTCGTCTTCTAAGTTTTTATTACAGGTGGGGCATACTATATCTTCCAGTTTCGTGTAGGGCCTAGTGTACCTCCCTCTTTCGATTTGTAGGCAGTGATTACTTATTCTGAGTTTTGTAAGAGCGACTCTATGATTTATATTAGGGACAGCGTTGAGATATTTTTCTACTTTGTAATCCGTTTTAAACAATCTATATGTTCTAAGTTTGTTGCGGTGGTGGGGATTTTTTCTTTGGTCGTTAAATACGTCACTTAGCCAATGTTGGTATTCCATGTCTTGTAATCTCAATTTAATTTGAATTAAGAATCCCTCGTAATCAGATATGTCTTGTTGCGATAGCCAGATATGACCAAAGCCAAGTTTATAGATTTTATGTCTTATTTTTTCTCCCCAGAATACAGGTTTTGGGGACTGGAGACAATCTATATAGGCAATTTTTGAAAGCTCAAAATTTTCCTTTGTTATTAACTTTGACCAATATTTAATGCTTCTAAAAGTAGATTCTAATTTAATTGGATATCTACCCAGTTCCGCTCTGCATCCATTGTTGGCAGATGTTTTACTGGTACCAAGCAACATTTTACAGAATTTTACATGTACGTTCTCGAGTGGGTCATTTTGAATCAGGCGGTCTTTATCATCCGCTCCCCATATTTCACTCCCGTAGAGTAAGATTGGTTTAACTAGCGTGTCAAATAGTTTTATAGATAGACTTATGTTCGATCTGAAGTGGACACCGGTTTCCTTCCTTATTTTGTACAATGCCTTCAACGCAGTTTTTTTTAGTTCTTGTTTGGCTAAACTAAAATTACCGAATGTACTTAGGGTAAGGCCAAGGTATTTATACATTTGGGTATTTATTAATTGATTGTTTTTAAGGTAAAATTTGTAGTTATTCATTCTTTTGCCATTATTGTTGAAGATCATTACTTTAGTTTTTGTAATATTAACCTCCAGACGGTTACTGTTACAGTAATCCTCAAGTGTCTTTAAATGATCTTGAAGGCCTTTAGAGGTTGTTGATAGCAGGACTAAGTCATCTGCGTAAAGGAGGCAATTCACATTGTTATTTCCTAGTGTGACTCTCTCTTCGACACCCGATTGTTCGAATTTGTCGGGTAGGTCACTAATGAATAAGTTAAACAGCGTAGGACTAAGCATGCAGCCTTGTTTAACGCCAATATGGCATCTAAATTTCTCTGTTTTTACATTACCTATCTTAACTGCTGAAATGTCATTTGAGTACATAGTTCGTAGAACGTTATAAAAATTACCTTCGATTCCCGCTTTTTGTATTTTGTTAAATAGTTTTTCCCTAGGTATGCTATCAAATGCCTTTTTGAAATCAACAAAACAGGAAAACAGAACATTGTTTTTCTTTTTAGGCTTACTCTTAACGTATTTGTCGATGAGAGTTTTTAGTATAAAAATACTATCCACTGTGGAGTGGTGTTTTCTAAAACCACCCTGTTCTTTTTTTAAAATGCCATTACTCTCCAAATATTCGGTTAATCTATGGTTGAGGACTGAAGTGAATACTTTACTTAGCGCGGAAAGTAAAGTAATGCCTCTGTAGTTATTTACATCCGAACGATCTCCCTTTTTATGAATGGGGATTATGAATCCCATATTCCATTCTTGAGGGTACTCGCCTGAGGCTAGAATTATATTGAAGAGTGATCTTAATGGTAGTATTAGACTATCTTTGCCATATTTTAAAATTTCATTTAAAATGTTGTCGTGCCCAGGTGCTTTGTTGTTCTTTAGTTTATCTATGGAATCTCTGATCTCCTTATTTGTTATTTCGTAATCTAATGGACCTTGCTTTGTGGGACTGCTAGGTATAGGGTTTATTTCAGAAATATTTTGTTCTTTAAAATGTTTGTGAAATTCTTCTAATTCCACTGGGTAGCACTGTTTGTCCCGATTTTTGCCTATTTGGAAAATGTTTTTTAATTTCCTCCATAGTTTCTTTGGATTTTTGAAATCTAGCTCTTTCAGGCGAGCATTGATTGTATGGGCTTTCTTATTTTTACACAACTTTTTAAAACGCTTCTTTTTTATGAATAGGTTCTGTGATCTGTAACACCAAGAACCCTACCCCCCCCCCCCCCCCCCCCAAATACATTCTGTCTGTCTACAAATTCGCATCGCTCGCGTCGAAATGGAGAACGTACGTGTCTTCGAGGACTTCCAGGATAAGGATTACGCACTTGAAAGAGTAAATCTGCCACATTTGAAGACCACTTTCAGAGGTAAATTGTTTATGTTTAAACCTATATAAAACTACGTTGTTTTGCTTTGCTTCGTGAACTTTGACGACTTGTGATAAGTTGAATCTGCTGCGACCCTCGACAGCGCGCGAGTTAAAAACATAATTATTATATCGGTAAATTTTAAACCATCATAAAGTTTGCTATAAAGTATATAACGGAAACCAAGAACGATCGAGCCGGTAGAAATGATGTTCTCATCCTTGACCGGTTGAAGGTGGTTTTCACCGTTGGTGTTTCCTGTGGAATTGCTTGAGTCAGAGATTGTCAATAAAACAATGATTTCATTTATTTGTCAATAGTCTTTACCTTGTCTTTGTCGAAAATGTTTGGAAAATTTTCCGATCCGTTCCCCGATGGTGGGGCATTTGAACAGCCTGGATGAAAAACTGGTGGGGCATTTGAACAGTTTTTCTGCTTTGGTAGTGGGGCATTTGATCGAATTTTTTTCAAAATGTTCAAATGCCCGGGGGTGGGCCGGGGGGACATGCACGGGTTTGGAATTGACTGATACATAACTAATCTCCAAAAGCGTGTGTGCTTTTTTCGGTTTTGTTTTTAGTTTTAAAGATACCGGTCCAAGCGTGATGAGTTGGCAAATATAATCAATGACTCGACTTTAAACTGCAATAATTTGTGGTGTGGTGTGTTGGTTAATGTTACGGCATGGTGTGTTGGTTAATGTAACGGCGTGGTGTGTTGGTTAATGTCACGGCGTGGTGTGTTGGTTAATGTCACAGCGTGGTGTGTTGGTTTATGTAACTGCGTGGTGTGTTGGTTAATGTCACGGCGTGGTGTGTTGGTTAATGTCACGGCGTGGTGTGTTGGTTAATGTAACAGCGTGGTGTGTTGGTTAATGTAACGGCGTGGTGTGTTGGTTAATGTAACTGCGTGGTGTGTTGGTTAATGTAACAGCGTGATGTGTTGGTTAATGTCACAGCGTGGTGTGTTGGTTAATGTCACGGCGTGGTGTGTTGGTTAATGTCACGGCATGGTGTGTTGGTTAATGTCACAGCGTGGTGTGTTGGTTAATGTCACGGCATGGTGTGTTGGTTAATGTCACAGCGTGGTGTGTTGGTTAATGTCACAGCGTGGTGTGTTGGTTAATGTAACAGCGTGGTGTACATGTGTTGGTTAATGTAACAGCGTGGTGTATTGGTTAATGTAACGGCGTGGTGTGTTGGTTAATGTAGCTGTGATAAAGTAGGAAAGTTAGAAGTGGTGGCTAAAGGGCCGTGATCTATCTAGCCTGCGTAGCGGCGCAAAAGAGGGGGAGGGGAGAAGAGAGGACTGGGGAGAAGAGAGGACTGGGGAAAAGGGAGGGGAGCTTATAGATTAAGAATCATGCAAAGAATGGTAAAGTAATGCTCACATCTGAACTTGGTTTTTCAGTTCAGTGACACGATGGGTCGAGCGGATGTTAAGAAGACGAAGAAGCGCATTGGAGGTTTGTCGTACATCATAGATGAGAACCCGCCCTGGTATCTGTGCATCCTGTTGGGATTCCAGGTCGGTAGGCCCGTCTGCTAAATCCCCCTCCCTACCCCCTCTCTCATATGACATAAGCCATGCATTCGGTGCAAGGAGTTCATTACTAATGCTCTGGTAATGGTAGCATGAACAACTCAACGGAAGCTGCTAGCCGCCCCCTGCCCTCCCCCCGAGAGAAAGACTCTGAGATTCGAGTTGAAATATGCCCGGAATACCAGTGCGCACTTTACGAAGATCCTGATTGGTTGAATACGTTTATGGATAACTATTAAACCAATAAGCAACGCTTGTACCAGGACCTTGGCAGAGCAAGCCAAGTACTTTTCAGCCGCCCTTAGACATAATGATGTCCTCTTACAGTGGCTTATTTGTCCAAAATTAGAGCAGATTTAATTCAAAACCCGGCTACAAGAGAAGCAATACTTACCGTCGACGAGCGGGCAGAATTCTCCCGAATGGCATTGTGGGAAAAGCTTGAGCCCTTGGCTTAAAAGGTCAGCAGTATTTGACTACCCCTGGCTAGCCAAACTTGACCTGAGGGGGGAGGGTTGATTTTGCACTGTAGATTTTACCAATTGAGCCATTACACCCAGTAGGGAAAGGATTAACCTACATATTATAAAGCAATTGTATTATATACACCCTAATCTAATCCTTACTTAAGCTATTGCTTGACAAGCTGGGGCAGTACTTATAACTCTAGATTAGCCAAGCTATAAATTACAAAACAGAACAAATGCATTAGATTAGTATGTTTTTGTCCAAAATCGTGAAAGTGCTAGTCCTTATTATAATATATTAGATATTTTGAAATTCAGTAACATAGTAAAACTTAAAACCGCAATATTTGTTCATGATGTTTTTCTTGTAGCATTACCTGACGATGCTCGGCGGCAATCTTGCTGTCCCTTTTGCCTTGAGTGTAAAAATGTGTTTTGACAAAAACGATCTGGCTATGAGTGAGGTGATGGGGACAGTTTTTTTTACCTCTGGTTTGGCTACCCTCCTACAGACAACCTTTGGTGTCAGGTAACAGCGGTACTTCGTTTGTGTGCTGTTAATATTTAGGATACGCTATGAATAAAGTGTTCTTTACATATAGGTTAAAAACCGAGTGCGAGGTCTTTCATTGAAGACCGAGGACGCAGCTCAAGGTCTTTAATTTAAACGAAAGATCGAGCACGAGGTTTTAACTGGTTTATAGACTTGCCAAGCATTTTTCGTTTGTTTTCAAAAGGTCTTGGAATCAGTATCTTGTCTTACAATAAGGTAACAATACAATAAGCCGGGTCCAAGTTAACTTACGTAACTGTTATAATTCCGTTCAATTCGGAATGTAAACCTAATCAACGACCTTTTATGTTGAGGGGGTTTTATATTTTATTTGGCGGGCTGGAATCTATTATTAAGATAAGGGTCAAACGATAAAATAACCAGCTTTTGGAAAGAACTGTTCACTCTGACGTCAAGTTTCAAGTGTATTTTTACACAATACATATATAATATATTTTAGGTGGAATTTATAAATAAAAAGACATAATAACAGTAATTAAAAGTGAGAAAAGAAAAGTTACTATATTTATATAAGTGTGCACAGTAGCCAAAGTAGCATAAGCTTTCGTCACTGACGCATGCGCAATTTCAGTAGCAAACAACGAACGATATCCCATATGTATTTACGCGCGACCGAGACATTAGGTGTTGTTTGAAAACAATGTAAATACTCTGACGTCATTGACACATGCGGGATTTCAGTAGTGAGTAATAAGCGATATCCCACATGTGTTACGCGCGACCGAAACATCAAGTCAATGAACAGTTTCCCGCCAAGTGTGGTCCAGAAATATGGTTGACGCTGTAACAGGAAAAGGACTACGGTACTCCTCCTTCTGAGAGCTGGGGGCGGCTTTGGAAAGCAGCAGGGGAGACCGAGGCTGATTTGGAGGTTTTTATTTCAAACAAAAACCTCCTACGATGTATTTCTTCCAAATAAAAACCTCCTAGTTAGCCCCGATCTCCCCTGCTGCTATTCAAAGCCGCCTCCTGCTTATATGGGGCGGCTTTTTTTAAAAGAGCGTGGCAAGTCTATAATTGTGGTAGATACCTTCTGTATTGCAAACAGTCCTTGCGTCAACTAACAGCGTAAATGAGTCATGTCTCGTGTGTTATGAGTTGTGTGTGGAAGTAATCATGTTTTGTGTATATAGCCGCAATCGTTCCAGTCTGTATAGATAGTCATGATCTGTGTAGATGTTCGTGTTCTGTGTAAATGTGGGGTAAATGTATTTCTGTATAGTGTTGATATCTGTACGTACATAGTATTTTTGTAGTGTAACTGTTTGTTTAAAGGGAAAACATGTATTCTGTGGAGGTGTGTTGTATTGCTATTAATTTTCTTAACATTCAACTTTTCCCCCGATCTTTACTTCTTTATTGAATTAATAAATCAGTTGATAGTCACGGGATGAAATTCATGATAATGACTTCGTTTTAATTCATCCCCAGACTTCCTATAATCCAGGGATCGACGTTCACGTTTATTACACCTGCAATTGCAATTCTCTCGCTTCCAGAATGGAAGTGTCCAGATGCTTCCAGTTCAACAATGGCTAACAGTACCATAGACTTCAACGAGATCTGGAAGCCACGCATGTGCGAGGTAGGTGTACTGAAGCCACTATACTATAGCAGTTAAAAAAGATGTATATTGAGATCGTTTCCACGACAGCAGAGCATCATGGATAAACGAGCGAGAGAAAACATTCACTGATTCCTGCCCGGCACCTAGCCTGCTATGCAGACGTATTTTTCACTCTCATAAATTCGAGAAAAAAAGTAACGTATGCTTACCCGAGCGCTTAATTAGTTTCCAATATGCAAGCACGACGTCAGCACGTTTGTTTTATTTCTCTGCCCAATCAAAGCCATTGTTAGAATTTTAGTGAATTGGCGCACCAGTGAACACTCTCCTATGATTGGTCAATGGCAAATGTATTGTCTGAATTCCTTTTAATGCAACATTACGTCACTTTCCAGGATATGGAAGGTAAAATCTGATTGGTCCATAACACAATGAGGTGTGCATATTGGAAACTAATTAAGCGCTCGGGTAAGCAGACGTTACTTTTTTCTTCGAATTTATGAGAGTGAAAAATACGTCTGCATAGCAGGCTACCACATACGATGTTCTTCGAAATTAAACCATAGTTTTAAATTCAAATTCAAAAAGTATCGAATGAAATTGCATTATTTCGATGGGTTTCTATTGAATTTATGAGTATCAATCAAGAAAATTAGCACCTTTTACATTCCTTTGGCTGTAAGTGAGTCCGTATACATGTACGGGTTTGGCTGTAAGTGAGTCCGTATACATGTACGGGTTTGGCTGTAGGTGAGTCCGTTGGGTTTCTCTTCGTTTTCCGGTATTACGATCTACCAGTTATCGAGCCCATGGCTCTGCTTAGTAAAGGAACGTACAGTTAATAGTGATACGGGTTTGGTTGTAGGTGAGTCCGCATACATAATTATACGGGTTTGGCTGTAAGTGAGTCCGTATACATGTACGGGTTTTGCTGCAAGTGAGTCCGTATACATGTACGGGTTTGGCTGTAAGTGAGTCCGTATACATGTACGGGTTTGGCTGTAGGTGAGTCCGTATACATGTACGGGTTTGGCTGTAAGTGAGTCCGTATACATAATTATACGGGTTTGGCTGTAAGTGAGTCCGAAGTTGAATATAAATGGCACAGTCAAATCAATAATCTTGTCTATAGTGCTCAAGTACAACCTAATTTCGATTATTGTAACGTTGTCTGGGGGAACTGTGGCAAAACACTATCAGATAAATTACGAAAGTTCCAAAACCGAGCGTTGACCTTTTTCACGTATGATGCCGCCGCCGAGCAATTATTTCAACAATTAAGCTGGAAAAACCACAGTACACAGCGTCAAATTGCAAAAGCTGTGATGGTTCACAAATCCCTGCATGGTCTCACTCCCGAATATCTATGCTCCAAATTTGTATATCGTGATGACATACCTCATTCTTTAAGAGACTGCTAATAAACTTGCTCTTCTTTTGCCTTGAACCAATTACCTAAAAAACAACTTTAGCTATAGTGGTGCCGTTCTCTGAAACAGAATCTCTGAATAACTTTCGACGATTGCTCAATTTACATTTTATTCATTAATTAGAAACACGGCAGGCTTAATTAGTTGATATATATTATAGTTTGGACCCCCTTTTTCATAGTGTTTTATTATCCTATTGTCAAGACCTGATGACTTTTTATCGTGTATCAGTAAAGGTGACGATGATGGTTTCACCACAGGTTTATGTAACTGGCTTTGTTCTTGGCTTGCTAATCTAATATTTTCTCTCTCTCAGATACAAGGCGCGATCATGGTATCGTCACTGTTTCAGGTGGTGATAGGTTTCTCGGGTTTGATGGGGATTCTCCTGAGATTCATTGGACCCATAGCCATCGCACCCACCATCATCCTGATCGGACTTGCGCTCTTCGAGGTGGCGGCGTTTCGAGCTGGTGAGAGGTTTATCTCTTATCACATGCTGTGTGCAAGTCACGTTTATGCGGTTTATTTACTGTCTGTTTAACATTCCACAACGAAATGAATTTCAATATACTAACCGCTTTTAATACTTTCCTAATCCTGAAACTGTGAATCAAAAGTTGTTGTTTTTCTTTTAAGGCATTTTTTTGACAATTGCCAAATTATAATTACACCAAATGTGATTCTGTATTTTCAATTTTGTTGTCACAGGAAGTCACTGGGGGATATCTATGATGTAAGTAAATCGTATACGGCCTCTTTCGCAGGCAACTCCTATTTTTAAATCCGAGCGGAACTTAACGGGACCGGACTCCAAGTGGCGAGGGGGGACTGGGGAGGGAGAGAGGGAATCTTTTCACAGTGCCCAACATGGGTGGAGGAAAGAGTTGCCTTTTTCTCTCCCTTCTACTCCTTCTCCTCCCCCTTCGTTTTTCTTTCGTCCTCAGACCCTTACTTGTCTCTCTTCTTACCACAGGAAGCCCGGTTTCGCGTATTTTTTTTTCTAATATAATAGTCGTTTCCTGAGGAGGAGGATAATACGATAGGTACACAAGAAAGCCGCAGAGGCCACGTTCACGCTGAGAGGGCGTTAACTATTTACTGTCGAAACTGAAAGTTAAAAACAACAGCGCGAGTAATTAGCGGTTTAATGCTTAGTTTGAGAAGAATACAAGAATACAACGTTACCATGCCACGATACACTCCTTTGAAGTCGTGGTTACTTTAATTTCTTTACAGGACAATCGCGCTGATAGCCTTGTTTTCTCAGTACATGTACAAGATCAGAATTCCAGTTCCAGGCTACAAGAAAGAACGGGGATTCTACTGTGGAAGATATCCAATCTTCAGACTTTTCCCGGTGAGTTTCAGAACAATAAAACGTAACGAAACCACGAAACCTCGTAAAAATGCAGCAATAATGTGAAGACTAATTAGATTATGTTACATAACTAAACCTATTGTTACTTTGGCTCTGTTTCCTTTGTTCTACTAAGACCAATATATCCCCTCACTTTCTTTGTCCTAGATACTCCCTTGCATATTATCAATGATTTAGACAATTTACGCGGCCGTTAGGCATTGCCCACGATGATAAATCCCATATCACACTCGTGGCCATTCATTAACACAAAACCTTGCATTTTAATGTATATTTCCCTCGACTTATTCCATCGCGCATCTCATGGTAACTTAGAACTACTGACTTACTTTTTACCTACAGAGAAGTAACATGAAAGAAGAAGATGGAAAAAAACGGAATTTGTTACGACCCAGAATCGAACCCTCGCTCTTTCGATTCCTATCCACTGCACTACACTGCTACATTGTGAAATAAGCATTACTCGGGGGTACCCAGAATCGAACCCTCGCTCTTTCGATTCCTATCCACTGCACTACACTGCTACATTGTGAAATAAGCATTACTGATTGGCCTTAAACTCGGGGGTATGGGACTTCTTTACCTCGGGTCCGCCATCAAGCTGCGCCTTATTGTGTACAAATTTGGGCGCTTTCAAGAACTAGTGTCACAGAAATGTCTTTTCCCATGTTATGATGTTTATAAAAAGCGGGCGTGATGGTCTTTCTATCACTTCATGTTTTGCTTGTATATTTTCAGATCATTCTGGCCATCTGTGTCTCGTGGATAGTTTGTTTAATCGTCACGGAGTTTGACGGATTCCCATCAAATTCAAAATCTCGAACTGATACACGATACGCAGTTCTACAGCAGGCCAAATGGTTTAGATTGCCCTATCCAGGTAATCTGATTAGGTGATACACGATACGTTGTCCTACAGCAGGCCAAATGGTTTAGGGACGGACCATTAGAAAAGTTAAGCTGCATGCATTTTTTTTTACTCCAGTTTGCTGTGCAGCAATTTTTTTTTCGGCTACCATCTCATGCACGTTTAAAAATATATATATTTTATGTACTAATCTATTCAAAATTAGCTACCTTTGCATATCAAAGTCATTGCGTACAAAAGCCTACATATCGATAACCGGTGACTCACTTCCATTATCGGCCCAGTCATTTCACTCAAAAATACATGGATTTGGGAGCTATTTTGCCTTATAAAACAAATAAAATGATATATGACTTCCACTTACCTTCAAATCAAAGTTAAATAACATCTAATCTGCAACTGATAACTGTTTGGAGTGATTATATTAAGATTTCGACCGTACAAGTGAATTTGCTTTCGCGAGTAAAGTGATATTTTACAAGGCGTTACTGGTTTAGGAACTACCTGGGTTTAGCTTGAATACTTACCGCTGAATTCAGATAGAAGAATAAATTTGTAGTATTCTGGTGTATAGAACATTGAGGTTTCTAAGTTTAGAGTGGTACAAATCACTGTTAAAGTTCCATTTCGTCATGATTTCGTACTATTTTTCTTGTGTGACTTTTGGTATGGCGGGAGCTGCAGAAGGAGAGAATTTGGAGCGTTCAAACGAAAGCAGAGAATTCTGCTTCGTATAGTTCCGGTATCAACAGGTAAACCATATTATAAACTTGTAATGCGACTGAAGTTGTTCTCTCTCTCAAATAAAATCGCATTTAATTCAAAGCGATGACCAATAGCAAATGTCCTCTTCTGTGTGCAATGATTTTGATATGACTTAATAATTCTTGTCCTAAGTAAACTTTAAGAGCCATGCTCCTGTGAAAATTTGTTTTTGATCAGGGCATCAGGGCTAGCGTGCCCATATTAAAAGTTATACTTTAATATTGATACCTATAAAATGTAAAGCTGCATCACCTTGCATGCGCATGGCAAATGATTGTTTATGATTCAAGCTCATAGCGAGACCAGTGAAAATCCCATTCAAACAAATCTTTTTGAGAGACAAAATTATGTAAATTTCTCCTACTTTTAATAGTGGATAAATCAAAGGATGCATATGTGTACCTCTCGCGTCTACGCTGCCGCACTCTAAACGCGATTTTCGAGAATACTTAAGCGGTCCGACACCAACTAACTCTTTTCTATTTGATTCGGTTACCCCTAAAGAAATAGAATTTGAAATAGACTCGTTGCCACTTAACAAAGCCCATGGATTATATTCCTTTCCAACGCGGATTTTGAAATGCGCCAAGAGTATTTTATCTGTACCATTTGCAAAAATAATGAACCTCTCAATAGAAACAGAAACATATCCTCATAAATTAAAACACTCAAAAATTATACCCATACATAAAAGTTACGAGGAAGTCGAACCGGGAAACTACAGGCCCATTTCCCTTCTTTCTAATATTAATAGAATTTTTGAAAAGTTAATGTATAATAGACTCAAAATATTTATTGAAAAGAATAACATACTGCATTCAACGCAATATGGGTTTCGTGAGAAACATTCCACACAACACGCTTTACTAGACATAGTCAATAAAATACAAACAAACATAGATAAAAAACTATTTTCATGTGGTGTTTTCATAGACCTTCAGAAAGCGTTTGACACTGTCAATCACACAATACTATTAAGTAAACTGAACCATTACGGAATAAGGGGTATCATCAATAACTGGTTTCGTTCATATCTCATAGGACGATCACAAACTACTCAGATAAACCATAATATATCAACTAAACAACAAACATTATGTGGTGTTCCACAAGGTTCCGTATTAGGTCCTTTGTTGTTTCTTATTTATATTAACGATATCCACAACTCCTCTGATAAGTTCAATTTTTCTCTTTTTGCTGACGATACCAACCTACTTTATGCTGACAAAAACTTGAAATCTCTTGAGGACGTTGTTAATAAAGAACTGACGCATGTTTCTGACTGGTTACTTGCAAATAAGTTAACATTAAATATTAAAAAATCAAATTTTGTCATATTCCACCCGTATCAAAAGAGACTAGACCATAAACCTAACATTAAAGTCTTTGATCATAAATCTGGCCATCCCATACCCCTTGAACAAAAGAACTACATAAAATACCTTGGTGTTCTAATAGATTCTAATCTTTCTTGGAAGACACACATAGACTATATTACTTTAAAAATTAGTAAAACGATAGGTATAATCTCTAGATTAAGGCATTTTGTCCCTCTCTCCACTCTTCTGAATATTTACCGTTCACTTATTTATCCTTACATATCCTATGGTTTAGCAATCTGGGGTCAGGCAGCCCAAACACACCTCAATAAAATCCTACTTCTACAAAAACGTGTCTTACGACTTATGTATTTTGCGACAAATAGAGAACATGCTATACCATTATTTTTAGCCTCTAATATCCTTCCAATTAATATGTTATATTATAAAACACTTTCAGTCCTAATGTATGAAATTAACAATAACGCTGCTCCTCCTAACATAATAAATTTATTTAACCGTGTAAGCTCCGTACATTCCTATAATCATACTAGATCATCAACAACAGGAAAATTCTATTTGAAATATTCAAGAACTAAACATCAAAGTGAATCCTTCTCTCGGATTGGTGTAAAAATATGGAATGGGATTCCTGATCACTTACGGAGAAAACAGTCTAAAACATTATTTAAGGCAAATATCCATAGAACTCTTTTACAAGTTTTGAAACAGGAGGAGACCTATGTTGATGTTACGGTATTAATTGAAAAAGTTTCTAAAACGTCCTTAACGTCATGATCATTATAAAAATAAAACAATGACAACAAAAAATCTTCCTATTTATTTATTTATATATATTGTTACTTATATATTCATAGTTATTGTAAATTTGTTTAATTATTGTAAAATTTGTATAGTTATCACAACATATATTACACGTAAATAAGAACTATTATAGCACTACCCGCCTCGATTAGCTAAGCTATCTGCGGGTGTGTTAAGAAATATGTATTTATAGATACTTGTTAATAAACTTGAAACTTGAAACTTGAAACACAAAAGAGTTGCTGCAACAAAAACAGTGTGATAGAAGGAAACCATTTGCAGTTGATGGCATCCCTGTACATTTGTGCAGTCCCTGGCCTCTGCCTTGCCTCTCCCCCTCCATGTAGGATTTTTTTTTTATGTGTTGCTGTTTGTGCATGAATACTTTTTTTGATAATTTTCCCTCGCATGGATTTTTTTTGGGGATTCCCCCTCCCCCCCCCCCCCCCCCCCCCCCCCCCCCTCCAATAACTTTTCTAATGGTCCGTCCCTTAGATTGCCCTATCCAGGTAATCTGATCAGGTGATACACGATACGTTGTCTTACAGCAGGTTAAATGGTTTAGATTGCCCTATCCAGATAATCTGATCAGGTGATACACGATACGTTGTCCTACAGCAGGCCAAATGGTTTAGATTCCCCTATCCAGATAGTCCGATCAGGAAACTGATACACAATAGCAAAACAAGAATGTTCTATTCAAAAAGAGCAATCTTCAAATACTGCGATCTCCTGATTTCAAAAAACGCGACACCTCGGCTCGTTCCCTGGCCTCCTCGGCTCATTCTCTGGTAGTCAGCTGTAGTTCAGGCCACGCCACGCACAACATACTGGCGCTTAACTACTGAGCTAACCAGGAGGATAGTTTGCACTGACTTATGCACTGACTAACGTGTCGCGCGGTAAGTTCTCATGTATGGAAGCTAATACCTGGTGAGATAATTTTAGTTTCCTATGTTAGAAAAGAGGAGAAATCTTCACGATTGCAGCTTCATAATCCACTGAACAAACACCAAAATTTTATTCGTTTACACCAGGAGCCCATTACCATGGGCTCCTGTTTACACTAGGAAATATGGACATTTTACTGTAGTATAAAGTATTTATAGTCAAGCCTATAAACGGCGCCTTTCCCCTTTTTTCCTTATTGATTTTCTACGTGTATAGAGCTCCACTGAAATCTTCTATCCGTTTCTTATCAAATGCAGGGCAATGGGGCACACCCACTGTTAGTGTTGCCGCTGTTTTCGGAATGCTAGCCGGAGTGATCGCTTCCATCGTAGAGTCTGTAGGGGACTACTACGCATGCGCGCGCATGAGCGGTGCACCGCCACCTCCCAGACACGCCATTAACCGTGGAATAGGAATGGAAGGGATAGGCTGTATTATCACCGGGGCCTGGGGTACAGGAAGTGGTACCACGTCGTACAGCGAGAACATTGGAGCCATTGGAATCACGAAGGTGACGTATGCATGCGTGTAATCTCTACTAGAACTAAGCGTAACGTGCTGCTGTGTGCCGAGTAGAGAGTTAAATTGTTAGCTATGGTCATTTAAAGCTCATACTAGTTTAAAGTCATATTAGGTTGCATTACCTGTGGTTTACTGTTTGCTTCACTGTCTGTCCCTTCATGCCTATTCTTTGATACTATTAGCTAATCAGGTAAAAGTTATGTGTGGTAATATCAGGAGTCACATTTAAATTCCAGGTCGGTAGCCGACGTGTGATCCAGATCGGTGGCTGTGTTGCCCTTGTTATGGGCGTGGTCGGTAAGATCGGGGCCCTGTTCACCACCATTCCAGACCCCATCGTAGGCGGTGTATTCATGGTCATGTTCGGTATGATAATAGCTGTAGGCATCTCCAACCTACAGTTTGTGGACATGAACTCTGCACGCAACATGTTTATCGTGGGCGTGTCCATCGTGTTCGGCATGGCGCTACCGTTTTACCTCAAAACAAGCGACACAGCTATTAAAACAGGTAAGAGATCTGTGACCACAAGACACGGATTCTAACATGTTGGGAATTCCGTTTCAGATGAAATGGGCCCACTGTCAAGATAAGGGAGCTTGTGATTGGTTTCAGATCTTCTGTTTGTACATCTAACTTCCCATATGTTGCTGTTTTCATCGAATTTACGTGCGCGTAAATTGTCTATAGAATAACGACAACTTGATGTATAAAATAAAACAAACAGAACATGAGACAATAGTGCACTTTGAGCCCTCTGAGTCGTGAAGTGCAGTCGATTCCTGCTGGTTATCCAGTCCAGTTTTCAAGATCTCGATGTTCTATATTTTCGGCAGTTACTGATGAAAAAGCCGTTTTTTCTCAAATGCATGGATGTTTATTTTTCCTTTCAAGTTGAAATTCGAGTCATTAGCGCGAGTACTTTATTAACAATATCACGTGGTATTTTATTTAGGCAATAAAGAGGTGGACCAGATCTTTACTGTGCTGCTGACCACAAACATTGCAGTCGGTGGTCTTCTCGCATTGTTTCTTGACAACACTATACCGGGGACCGCAAAGGAGCGCGGGCTCATCGCGTGGCGACAGAACGTCAATGGAGACGATAGCGGCGAGAGCGATGGCGAGTTTTTGACTGCCTCCATACATGTGTATGACCTGCCATTTTGCTTGAAGAAACTTAGCAATATGTGGATTTCCAGGTATTTGCCATATATGCCTTTTTATCCCCCGGAACGTCGAGATAACCTCGACCACATTGACTCAGCCGCCAATGTTGCCATTGTATTGGAATCCATACCGACGAAGGAAAAAGATGGCAGCGACAATGAAACGGATAAAGACGTGGAAGCTAACAACGCAGAAGCTAAAGCGTTGGAAGAAAAGAATACAGAAGCCAAAGGAGCGAAGGAAACAGAAACTACGGACACAGTGAAAGATGAATCCGAAAGCACAACGACTTTTTAGGATTACTAGGGAGATGTTTTCTCTTTATTTCTTTAACATTTTGCTTGTTTAAAAAAGCATATGCAAAGACGTCATTACATTGTTGATCTAAATTGTGCGTTTCATTTTATATGTGATTACGTCACTACCACGTGACCAACGTGACTGATTAACGTACATGCACGAATTAGTTGGGTAAGCATTATAACCTGGATAAGTCTGATCTATGCTACAGTATTCCATTACATAATTACTATGTGCCATTAAGAGTAACAAGAGGCTGGGAACAGCCTTAACTCGGGCTGTATACACATAAGCGTCACCATTTTTTCTACATTCTTAACATTCCTGACATTCCATTCTAAGGAGTGGTCACAGGGGTGGTACTCCACTCCTATTATTTATTAGGAGTGGGGTAGGGGAGTTATCAGTCGCGGTGACTTTTTGCTCTCTGCTCCCCTAGTATATTTATGTAATTTAATATTTTTGTTTTTCATCATATGAACATTAGATATGTTTTTATCGTAAGTAAATTAAAGAAATTGACCTTTTACTGTAAACACTACTTATTCATGTAACACACGTCTACAATTTACAGTCTGCTGTTCTGTTGTACTGGAGGTTCCGAGTACTAAAATATGATTATCTCAATGTTTATATTTATCTCATATCATAATTTGTATCCTGTCCATCCTGCCGATAGAGCTGCCACTATATTTCACTACTGTTCTTTCTACATGCATGTTAATTGTATTCGTGGTCAATTCGTGTGCCTCTGTATAACTTTATCTGCTGTATTCATAACTGAAATGCATGTTGGTTATCTCTAATTAAAAGCTAAATTACCGTCATTCACAAAAATTCAGTCTTGTCCGTGGTGTATATTACAGAGTTACATAAAGGGAACTGTTCGAAGCCTTCCTCGCTCGTGAGAGGATTCTCGTTTAACAGCTCTAACGAAAGTTAAGCATGCACCAATAATCTCGTCACTCGTGGTCTAGCGGTTACTGTTTGGGTAGGATTGTGTCAGTCGTTCTATAAATCTTAGCTTCCTGGATTCGATTCCTACGCTGAGCGTTGTGAATTTTTTTTTCAAGTAGAGGCTCCCCAATTCCTTGTAAAATTTATAAGTGCCGCTTCGGGTGCTCATGAAATATTCTAAGTCCCAAATTATTCATAGTTTATAACAAAGGGAGTTTTGTGACGCAGTCTGTGAGGTTGTTACACCGAGGTAAAGCCCCTATTTTAGAACTCTCCACTTACAACCTCTAGGCACCTGAAGAAGGCTAGTTTGGCTAGCCGAAATATAGTACCTTTAAAACTATATACACGTCGTTTCAGCTTTGCTATAGTCCTCAGGATAGAGTAAAAACTCTATCCGCAGTCTGTGGCTTCCGGTTGACCTTTTCGACATTATGCGGCGCCAAATCGGCGCGGTGTTCAAGTGTGTGCACTTGAACTACTTGAACAGCGAGAGCTGATTGGTTGGGGGCGAAATACCTCGACTTGGAAAATAAAACGAATAATAAACACTTGCGATTTAATACTCGGGCCTGCCCACAGGCAGCCCGAGTAATTAGTTAGGTAAGCATTATAACCTGGATAAGTGTGATCTATGCTACAGTATTCCATTACATAATTACTATGTGCCATTAAGAGTAATTAGTTAGGTAAGCATTATAACCTGGATAAGTCTGATCTATGCTACAGTATTCCATTACATAATTACTATGCGCCATTAAGAGTAATTAGTGAGGTAAGCATTATAACCTGGATAAGTCTGATCTATGCTACAGTATTCCATTACATAATTACTATGTGCCATTAAGAGTTTGTTTGGATATGAGTAGGCCAGAAGGATAAACAAATAAAATTAACAATAGATCACTCAAGACAAGCTTATTCTTTATATATAAGTAATTATGGCCGGGATAGGAGAGGTCCAAAACGGCCGAAAACGAACGAAATAGGCAAACTTTTCATATTTCGAAACAAACAAAGGTCAATCTCATTAGATTAGATTAGATTAGATTAGATTAGTGGAGCCATATCTTCCTCGTTCATATACAAGTGCGACTTTTCAAATCCTGCATAATTAATTAGCATTTTGTCCAATCAGATGAAGCAAATCAGTTACGTGCACACTCTTTTATACCCGGTGAAACACTAAGTCTTTATACGATTTTCGGCCATCCCTTCATGTAGGACGACACGAATTGCTACCAAATTGTATTCTATTCTATTGTATTGTGTTGCGTTCTATTGTTGTATTGAATTGTATTGTGTTGTATTCTATTGTATTTTTGGTAAAAAATTGTGTCGTCCTACATAAAGAGATTGCCCGATTTTCGCTAGTAAATGTGGGGGTATACGTATAAACATTGTTTTTATATGCGACAATACAAATTGCTTTCTATAAACTGATATTTTAATATAGGTTAAAACAATGAAAGTCACGCCATGTTCAACTTGATGTGAACCAGTCACGCGTAACGTTTTCATTTCAGTAACATTTTCTTAATAGAGGTTAATCGCATGAACGCGAGGGCTATACGTAATTTATGGGCACTGAGTGATATTTTGAAAGTTCGAATACCTGCCTTTAGGCGAGTGCAATTTGAGAACTTTCAAGTACCACTCAGTGCCTATATATCAAGTATAGCTCGAGCAGTTCATGCGAATTTTTGTGTATAATATACTGGGGTCTATATTGAGCGAACATTTGCCGAGATCAGAGCATGCGACTGTGCAACAACAACAACAACAACAATATATTTATTTGTACCAATCAATTTACATTTTTGTTTTATATAATAATAAGAAAATAATCAGAAAGTGTGTGGTACGGGCGCCCTAGAATAACTAAAAAGCTAATCTAGCTAGGGCGCCCTTATCAAATAAATGTCAGAGATAGGTGCGAAAGAGGAGAGTGCGTGAATATACTTAATTTGCAATTAATAGTAAAAACGACAAGCACAAGAACGTCACAGTTACAGACAAAACGAACATACTAACGAACGTAGGAAGGCTGTCATTAAAGAGAAAAGAAATATCAAGTAACAGAGTGGCGATGCGGAGTTTTATATTCTAGTTGCTAGCGGGTACAAGATGAATAGCAAGTTAGTATTGCAATAGAAAATCAGCTCTCAGTTTGTTTTTGAAAGCGTTTCTCCTTAGTTGTTTTTCGCTAGAGTCAAGAGAATTCCAGACTTTAACTCCCACAAATTTAATGTTAAAGGTTCCGTAATTAGTGCGAGCTTTGGGGAGGTAATAGCTTTTTCGAGAGGCTAGTCTGGTGTTATAATTGTGTTTACTGCTAAGAAGCTGAAAGAAGTCATCAAAAGTCACTGGGAGTTCTCTTGAGTGAAATTGTTGCATAAAAAGAGCAGTATGCGAAAAAGACAAATCATTAATTTTAAGTATTTTAAGTTGCTTGAAAATAGGGGAGGAATGGGCATCAAACTTAGAAAATGTAATAATACGTAAAACTCTTTTCTGAAGAATGAATAGGGGACGAATCGTTGACTTATAGGTGTTTTCCCATATTAAGATTCCGTAAGTTAAATAAGGATAAATTAACGAGTAATAAAGTTGGGTCAAAATGTTAAGATTAACGTAGTAGCGGATTTTTGACAATACACCTATGCTTTCCAGTTTAAGTAGAGTCTATCAAAACACCTAGGTACTTTACTGATTTTTCTTGTTTAATAGTTTTATTATTTATGGACAATGTCAACGGATAAGTTATCTTAAGCTTCTTTTGATGTGGATGGAAAAGGACAAAGTTAGTTTTCTCAATATTAAGTGAAAGTTTGTTAGCGCAAAGCCAGTCAAAAACTCTTTGTAGCTCACTATTAACAGTACTTTCTAGTTTCAGCAGATTAGTGTCCGTACAGAAAAGGTTTGAATCATCAGCAAATATATTAAAACTCAGAATTTGTGAACAATTATTGAAGTAATTGATATAAAGGAGGAAGAGAATAGGTCCAAGTACGGACTGTAAGGGACACCACAAGTTATGCTGCTTTCTGATGATGAATAACTGCAGATTAATGTAAATTGTTTTCTATTGGTAAGATAGGATCTAAACCAATCAAGTGCGATACCTCGTATTCCATAGTGCTCAAGCTTTTTTAACAAAATATCATGATTTACTGTATCAAATGCTTTGCTTAGATAAAGGAAAAGTCCGCAAGAGACTTCCCCTTTTTCGATCGCTTTCTGAATACTATCTACAATAGTTAAAACAGCATGAGTTGTGGAGTGTTTTGAGCGAAACCCAAATTGGTTTTGAACTTGTCAGGAACAGTTGCCGTTGATATAGAAAAAATATATAGTATTTCTAAGGGTTTAGATAGCAGATGGTTGAGACATTTTAGGACTCGTATGGGTATGCTAAATGGGCCCGTGGCTTTACTAACATTCAATTTTGAAACCTCTTCCTCTATTTCTTATTGGGTAACCGGAAAAATATAAAAACTATTTGGTTGTGGATTGGTCAAGTAATGTGAGAATGGCTTAGGTAATATACGGGGATGTCGGAAGACAGGTTCTTCCCAATATTAACAATGTAATCATTAAAAGCATTTGCGATGGCTTTAGGGTCAGTTAAGCATGAACTTTCAGTAACTATCTTCGTAGGAAAAGAGGCTTTATTGGATTTAATTGAAATAATTTCTTTAATTCCTTTCCACATGGCTTTCGCATTGTTAATATTAGATGTAAAATATTCCCGATAATAAGGTTTCTTGCAAACTAAAGTTAGGTGTTTTAACTCATTTCGATATACCTTAAACTTTGCAAAAAAATAGTTATTGCGGGTTTTAAGATATTTCTTATATAATTTTTTTTTTGTCTTTATAGATTGTTTAATTTCTTTTGTGATCCATGGTTTAGACATAAATTTAATTTCTTTCCTAGATAGGTTTTTAAGAGGGATATGCTTATCAATAATAGTAGTTAAGGCTTCCTGGAATATATCGAATAATGAGTTGACATCGGAATTATCTGAAAAACGTTATTCCCAATTGATAGTCTGAATGTCTCTCAGGACGGCTGACTCATCGTAACCGGAAAAGTCACGTTTGTAAAGTTTGAATTTATTAGGTAATTCGGTTAACTTGTTAATTATTAAAAATTTAGGTAAATGGTCTGTTAAATCATAAATGATGTTTCCACTAATGGTGTGATATTCACATGAGTTACTGAAGAAAAGGTTATCAATGAGTGGAAACATATTCATATCTGCCATTATTATGCAAAGTTTGTTTTCGGCATGAATAAGATCAATTGTTAGGCCATTCCTTCATGTAGGACGACACGAATTGCTACCAAATTGTATTCTATTGTATTGTATTGTGTTACGTTCTATTGTTGTATTGAAATGTATTGTGTTGTATTCTATTGTATTTTTGGTAAAAATTTGTGTCGTCCTACATAAAGGGATTGCCTCGGCCACTGAGGAGTCTCGTTTCAGGTCACGTGTTAATACATGAAACCAGGGATAGTACAAATTTGCATATTTGCTGTATTCGGGAAACGATTCGTGTAGCTTCCAACGACCGACAGTTCATATCGTCCATTTAATGGTCCTCTCTTGACAACGCGTTTTGGTAACCAGGTGTTTGGGTAACCAGGCCGCCAAGTGGTCTCGTTTGGAGGGAGGGAAGGGTTTGAAAGTGTCAAACGAATTTGCCATGTCCCTCCCGGGGAAAGAAGGATTTTGTCACGGTCTGGTTACCCAAACGCCTGGTTACCAAAACGCGTTGTCAAGAGAGGACCATTAAGTGGACGATATGAACCGTAAAAATCGTTCAAATTTAACGGGTTTGGAAAGGAGTTATCAAGCCTGGGCACTTCTGAAGGATAATTGATGTCCGTGGATTCTACCGCGGCCGTTTAAACGCCGATGGGTTGGATGTTTTGTGAAAAATTCGTCCTCGAGCGAAGGCTGTCGTTGGATCGAGTGTGCAGCCTTCCCCTCTGGTTAGAGGGGTGAAGCGCGTATGACTCAAGAATTCCATAAAACACCGTTCTAGTGACCTGAACACACATAGGACGACAAAACAACTTCAAGTAAGCCTTCTTCCTTTATTTACCTTGTATTAAAGAAGATCTGTAACTAAATTTACGTTATTATTCCGAGTTATCGGAACAACTCCCATACAAACCTTGAAATTCACTGCTTCGATATACATAGTCAGAACTTGGGCGGCCTGTGCACTATGCGGCAGAAGTGCGACATGATTCTGTCGAATCGAATCTAATACATACGTTATGCTAATGTTTTAAGGATTGTTTTGGTAACAACGCAATTACCCTATATCATTATGACGTCACGGCTTGTTTATGAGGGGGACAGAATCGACTTGAACAATAGAATTTTGAACTAAATCTGCTCTGCTGAGGAAAATTTAACTTCGAATTGTCTGGTTTCCAGATATCAACTGTATCAATGTTTATCCCACAATATTTACCGTATTTGGTGGCTGTTAGCGCTATTCTATGTTCTTCAAAATGCATTTGATAGCGATTTCCTTTGTGTTGTTGCTGTTTTGTCCCTGTTTTGTCCCCCTCCCACGACCGTGATCCTTAGCGTTTAAACAATAGATTGTTTTGATATGACGTCATAGTGATATAGGTCAATTCAAACATTGTATTTCTGCCGTATCTTATTCAATTCAATTAAGTTCGGCAGAATTCATACATCGAATTTTTAGTGCGGCAAAAATGCCACTTATTAAATTCGACGTATGAATCAACTGCCGAATTTCAGCCGAATTTAATTTAATTGATCGATGTTTGAACCAAGCATGTAATCATTGGCACAGTTGGTTCAGTCTTCGTCCGTTTAGGGCTCTCTATATAGTTTTGCGTTTTCGCTTCTCTTCATCCAATCGTTTCTAGGCCTACCATTGTCACTCTAACTGACCTATGATTTGATTATTCGAACCTCAGCGAACTTAATTTGAATATGAATATACAAATTCGGTGGAATTCTCACTTTCATTTTTTTGTGCTCTTTTTATATTTTTTAATTAGTTGTGTATTTTTATATCATTGTCCTCTGTGTCATGAATATCTAATGAGGCGTGAGAAGCCATTTCAAAGCGCGTGATTATTTTAGACGTGGTTTCTAGTCTTGGGTTGTCTCATTCAGTTCATGGCACTTGGATCTAGAAACCTAAAACAGTCACTTGGCTTTGAAATACTACTTTTTTTTGCACTCGTTATTGACCAGTCATAATCCAGTATTTAGTATATTATAATATCGCGTATTATTGTGTATTTTGCGTCGTTATCCCGCAGACTTGAAGACAGCAGAGGATGTCTTGACAACCCACCGACCCACATCACCTCACGAAACACCAATAGAGTAATCAATAGGCTAGACTGGTGAGGGCACGAGTAAATATCATATTAGCTCTCATTTTTATCTCATTTTGTGCCAAATGCCACGTTCTAACTGTATTTAAGCAGCAGAACATTAATAATGTTTCCCTGGAGTGAGAGATCGTTTGATTGGTATTTAAGCAGCAGCACATTAATAATGTTTCCCTGGAGTGAGTGACCGTTTGATTGGTATTTAAGCAGCAGCACATTAATAATGTTTCCCTGGAGTGAGAGATCGTTTGATTGGTATTTAAGCAGCAGCACATTAATAATGTTTCCCTGGAGTGAGAGATCGATCGTTTGATTGGTATTTAAGCAGCAGCACATTAATAATGTTTCCCTGGAGTGAGAGACCGTTTGATTGGTATTTAAGCAGCAGCACATTAATAATGTTTCCCTGGAGTGAGAGATCGTTTGATTGGTATTTAAGCAGCAGCACATTAATAATGTTTCCCTGGAGTGAGAGATCGTTTGATTGGTATTTAAGCAGCAGAACATTAATAATGTTTCCCTGGAGTGAGAGACCGTTTGATTGGTATTTAAGCAGCAGAACATTAATAATGTTTCCCTGGAGTGAGAGACCGTTTGATTGGTATTTAAGCAGCAGCACATTAATAATGTTTCCCTGGAGTGAGAGATCGTTTGATTGGTATTTAAGCAGCAGCACATTAATAATATTTCCCTGGAGTGAGAGATCGTTTGATTGGTATTTAAGCAGCAGCACATTAATAATGTTTCCCTGGAGTGAGAGACCGTTTGATTGGTATTTAAGCAGCAGCACATTAATAATGTTTCCCTGGAGTGAGAGATCGTTTGATTGGTATTTAAGCAGCAGCACATTAATAATGTTTCCCTGGAGTGAGAGATCGTTTGATTGGTATTTAAGCAGCAGAACATTAATAATGTTTCCCTGGAGTGAGAGATCGTTTGATTGGTATTTAAGCAGCAGAACATTAATAATGTTACCCTGGAGTGAGAGATCGTTTGATTGGTATTTAAGCAGCAGCACATTAATAATGTTTCCCTGGAGTGAGAGATCGTTTGATTGGTATTTAAGCAGCAGCACATTAATAATGTTTCCCTGGAGTGAGAGATCGTTTGATTGGTATTTAAGCAGCAGCACATTAATAATGTTTCCCTGGAGTGAGAGATCGTTTGATTGGTATTTAAGCAGCAGTACATTAATAATGTTTCCCTGGAGTGAGAGACCGTTTGATTGGTATTTAAGCAGCAGCACATTAATAATGTTTCCCTGGAGTGAGAGATCGTTTGATTGGTATTTAAGCAGCAGAACATTAATCATGTTTCCCTGGAGTGAGAGATCGTTTGATTGGTATTTAAGCAGCAGCACATTAATCATGTTTCCCTGGAGTGAGAGATCGTTTGATTGGTATTTAAGCAGCAGCACATTAATCATGTTTCCCCATGAGAGGACGCATCGGGGTGTATCTGCAAGTACCCGTTTTCAGAATCCAATTAAGTTGCGGTTTCCAGAGGTGTACTATTCTGTCAACAAAGCAAGATTAATTTGTCAGCCTGGAGTTTCTCAAATTGAAATTTGAATCGCGAACTGAGAAGTCGCATGTTTCAGAGCTTGACATGCGTTCGACCGCGTGGTAAATGTAAGCGGCGCGCCAGGCCAGGGACAGTCTGAGCGGCGGATAGATGGCTCCGAAGAAGGGATTCTCGCCCTTCTCTCGGGTGTATAATTCGCAGCTGCTCGACCCAAATAAGAATTGGTACGTGCTCAGTAATAGGTTTTGTGCGATCAGCCCAAACAAGTACTTCAATCGGTCGAAATTCATCGTAAAGTTCCCGGAGGAATTCGTTAAGATAAAGAGGAATTTGCTACAGAAGCAAGATGGCGCCCCTTACAAAGGAAAAGGTTCTGAAGATGAAATCGCAGTCTCATCATTTGGTTTGACTGCGGTTTTGTTGCGCCACCAACCTGAGTTTTGTTCTCTCTACGAAGAAGAGCTCTTCCAGGAGTTCAGGACCCATATAAACGACCTGGACTTCAGTGTATTGTGTCAGACTCGTGGACACGTGCCAACTACGCCAGTGGTCCAAGCGAATTCTTCTCGACGCTTGGCAATGCCTGGGACTTTTGTCTCTGCCTTCTCTCCAAAGCTGACGGCTGATATGGATACTGGCTGCTTCCCATTGACGCCACCGAGAAGCTGCCCGAAGAAAGAACAAGATGGAGTGCCCGACAGTAAGGTCAAGCTCGCTCGTGTCCACGTGCAGTCGCCGAACACGAAGGAGATCTGTGAAAACAGCGATATCGACACCCCTGAAAAGGCACTTCTTGTCAAGACACGAGCGAAACGGGTGTTAGAAAGGGTGAACGAAGTTTGTAGTCAACATCGCGAGAGCTTGGCCACTGTTCTTGGGAATATGTGTGCGTTTAGTGACAAACAAGCAAAAGCAATCGTGAGCGAAGTAGTGGACATGGTGGCAAATAAGAGAGGAGTGCTAAAAACCTTCAATGAGCTGATCAGCGAAGAAACATTACAAAAATACATCGAAACAATGCGTGTGCCTGACTGGGTTTTGCTGTACTTCAAGACCAAAGCAAGAATTTCTGGCAGCACTTGGCAGGCAGCCATAAACACCACAAACCTGGGGAGAACAGGGGTAATGTCCATTTGTGCTAAATGATCGGGAGTATATGTGAAGATATTGGGAGAGGGGGGTCCTGGGCTACAAAAATGGAGGGGGTATTGATTTAGGGAGAAGTGGAACATTGATAACTTGAAAGGGGGGCTAAATAACTTTTAGTTTCCAATTTCTATATCATTCTTCATTTCTCCCTTCCTCGATTATCATATTACTTACCAGCAACTTAATTACCCTATATCATTATGACGTCACGGCTTGTTTATGAGGGGGACAGAATCGACTTGAACAATATAATTTTGAACTAAATCTGCTCTGCTGAGGAAAATTTAACTTCGAATTGTCCGGTTTCCAGATATCAGCTGTATCAATGTTTATCTCACAATATTTACCGTGTTTGGTGGCTGTTAACCACTATTCTACATTCTACAAAATGCATTTGATAGCGATTTCCTTTGTGTTAATTGTTGCTGTTTTGTCCCCCTCCCACGACCGTGATCCTTAGCGTTTAAACAATAGATTGTTTTGATTTGACGTCATAATGATATACAGTAGGTCAATTGAACTTTCCCTACAATATAATTATGTACAAATTAAATTTTCTTTGATATCGATATTGTATCAAATATAATTGAAACGACTTGCCTTCATGCAGTCTTACAGGGATTGATCCAGAAATTGAGCCAGAAGGGACAATTTGCCTCTTTTTTGAGTGAACTGGCATTTAATTTCCTTTGGAAGCGGTCAAAGAGCCAAAGCGGGTCAATTTGACCATTGTATTTTTTCAAGGGACAAATGTATTTTTAAAGCAGGAATGGCGCAATGTCACTGCCTGGCTCGTTCCCTGGTCTTACTCTAGCTAGTAGATCACTTCATCGGCATGAACTAAATTACAAAGGATTCTAGCTACTTTTAATTTATAGCCTACATGTATACATGTACAATGGAGTTTATAGAACATTGCAAGTGTGTGTATACCTTTCAGTGTTAATAAGGCACTTTATTTTACAATGCACTGACTTTTAACTGAATTATATTATTATTTTTCAGAAATCTTCAGATACCCCACTACTAATCAATCTGAATCAAATGAAGGCTGCCAAGCAGTTGATATTTGGAACAGTGAGAGATCTCATCAGTGTTAGTCGACTCACTTTCCCCCTTAAAGGCCATGCAGTTGACATGTTTTCTGCAGTGGAGATGATAGTACGGGAACAGAGGCTACATCAAATAGCAGTTCCTGAACTTTCATTGAATATCAAGATCGACGGGAGACCATTCTGGGGTAATTATTTTGTACAGCTATAATTTGGAATGCAGCACTAGTACTATACCTGTGTAAAATCTGACCAACAATTTAATCTCAACGTACAGTAACTTGCTGTACATGCATTTGCATGTGTTACCATCACAAAATGCATGGCATTTTCAGTTATAGTTTTTGTTATATAATTATGAAGTATGTCACAAGGGATCCCCTAAAATAATTATGTTATTTCAGACATTTCAGTTATTGAATGTTGTTTTAGTATATTTCACATGTTTTCATGAGCTAGCTCCACAGAAATGAATCAGGATAGCTGCTAATTTGTTACTTCTGTTTTTTAGGAAGAGATCAAGTTCTGGTTGGCATGGTTCCGCGCTTGTGCCCTGTTTCTTCAAACCAAAGTGCAAAGTCGGTTTATCCATTGGCTATTGCAAATTGTAAAGAAAACAGGTGTGTGTTAATTGTATCTAACTTATGTTTACTGTCAAACTTTGATCTCATGAACTTTTTCAGCACTTTTTTATACACTCATTTCAATAAAGTTAGTCCAATCTGAAAAGCTAGGCAAAACAAAAGAATATTCTAATAGCATGTAGGCTCTGGAGATAGCCACGAAGTCGCTAATAAAAGTGCATTAAAAACATTTGATCAGGGATACAATAGCATTAATGCAGAAATCATACATTATTACACATTTTTTTTCTAAAAATGCCTAGTTTTATAAATGTCAATGTGTCATGGGACTCAACCTTAAATACCATTTTTTTTATGTTAGGGAGAATCTACGGCTTTTGATCAAGGACATCAATGAACAAAAGAAAGTGTTGAAGGAAGCAGGAATTACAGTTGATGGAAGGCATTATACTGTTGAATTCACTGGTAATTTTACCCTATTCACGATTTCTAATCTTTTTGGGATGTGCATGTATGTACATTTATTTTTGTGACCATGCAGGGAGCTCTATTTTTCGCTTGATTTTTAGCTCAATTTTACCCTTCAAAAAGTGTCATATGATAAAAGTTACACTTTATATAGTGACTGATTAATGTCGGGCCGGACCTCAATTGCTGCACTCGAATCCTGTCCAGCCCTCCCACTCAGTCAATAATTATCAAGTATTATTCAACAATTAAAGAAGCCTTAGCCATGTTTTATATATCATAAAACAGGTCCCATAAAACATGATGGGCATTTGAAAACATGAAAGAAATGTTAAAGCAGAATTAAGCCGAAGGTGCATGCTTTCAACATTTCTCGAGTGTTCTCAAATGGCCATTATATATATATACTAGCTATATCTATGTATTTTCAGTCTGTATCCCCAAAAAGTGCCTGAACAATATGTCCTTGAAATATTATTCTCTGCATGGTCTATCTACATTTGTACTTGTGGTATAAGAAAAAAACATTCAGTGTGAGGGCCGGACGGAAAATATTTGGCTCAATGTTATTAATGTCATACAGATTTAGCTGTGCTTGGTCCATATGACCTTGTGCCATCATATTTTCACCTCTGGCCCGACTAACTCAGTTGATAAGTGTTTTATAATATGACCCTTTTAGAAAGGTGAAATTCAGCAAAAAATTAATTGAGCTAGTCCAGGCAGATTTGTACAGCCCACTCGCGTCAACACGTACAGCCCCTGTCGCATTTATTTTTTCGTAAATGGTTTTGAAAGGAAAGTGTGCATAGGGCTGTATGGGTCATATGAGAAATACATGAATGTGCATGTAAGAATTAAATTAACATATTTTAAAAAGTAGTCAATAAAATAGTCATGTTTGTTTTTAAATATAATTATTTGTAATGTTTTTTTTTGTTCATTCAGTAACTTTGGACTACAAGACTTTGGTGCTTTTGTTGGTCAAAAAAGATGATGATGAGTTTCAGTTGGGAGGCAGAGGAACAAATGTGGAATTCTGTGTATTTTGTAATGCAATCAGGGTATTACTATTATTATTATTATTATTATTGGCTTAGAACACATGCATACATATATACCTGTTTCATTCTGGCATGTATTTTCTCACTTAAACAACTCATTATCACAAATTTTTCGTACTCATAGAATTATTCAGATTCTGTTAAACACTAAATCATCCCTTTGTGACATGCAAGCCAAGTCTCGCAAAAAAATTGAAGTGATGAGATTAATTTCTCCTTGGCTTCAGGTTTCCAGAATTAACACTGTTAATCCCTACACTTTAAATCATTGAGGACAAACTGCAAATTCAAAATACCTGTGTATAAGCCGCACCTTTTGACCCAAAATTGTTGTTCAAAATCGGGGGTGCAGCTTACATTTTTGCATAATCATTGAAAATATCATGTAATTTGAAAGAAATAAAGCAAAAAAAGCAAAAGACCTAATATATTAGAATTTATGTCGTGAATATTTAAATGTGGTTAAGCTATTTACCTTACAAAATACGCTAGATGCACGCTGTGACGAGTGCTGCAAATCAAACAACCAGGCATTCTTTGCAATTTTACATGTGATAGATTGGCACTATAGTTAATGAAAATCCAAGATGGCAGACCTCAGACCTACTTGTGCAAGTATAGTTTTGCCAGAAAACCTTCCTTGCTCTAGCGATTAAAGGAAAGATGTTCCTTGGAAATGTTGTTAATTAATAGGAGAATAAAAGCAGAAGAATTCTGGAGCGATTTAAAGACTGCAGGTTAAAATATACACAAGAAATGACAAGGCAAGTTGTGACCATAGTCGATTGAATTAAAGTTGCAATTATGTATTTATGACAATCTGAAGAGGTTAATTGCTTCAAATGTGAGCGTTTATGAGCTCGAACAAAAGATAATTCTTTTTTTGAAGAAGTTTGCATCCAGTACAAGCATTTATGAACTCGGACAAAATGTTTTCTATTTATTTTTTGTATTTTTCAAAAAAAGCTTATTTCTTAAATTTGAGCTTCAAAACCTGGGGTGCAGCTTATACATGGGTCATTACGATAGCCTGTGTCACAGCCAAACTAAAACCTAGTTCAGTACATCTGCGAAACAGTGACATAAAGCTTGTTCTGGACCCCCAACAAAGTACCAAGATATGGGTACTTGATTGTTATTGGCTTTCACTAAAGGTCATTCTTACACAAGCTCTGATTGGCTTTATAGTCCCTCATGATTTATTTAATCCGTTTTGGCCGTAATTTGAGAAAAGAGATGTGTACCAGATGCCGATGACATACATGTAGTAATTGCTCATGTTCTAAGGTCAATAATCTGCTGTTTCACAGACATACTTAACTAGTGTTTAGTTCGGCTGTGATGCAGGCTAATTCAAAAGTGTTGGCATATCGACAACATTAAGTGGTTTAATTTGGTGGTTATTTCCCTAATTAACTCGGGCTTTCAGCTTTCATTATCAACTAAGTGATAAAACAATTCAGTGTTTAATATACTAATGATATTAATATATCAAAGACAATTGGTGAATTTACAATTTCACTTTTTATACAACAGAGGTGTACTTGTCATGATGTAGCTCCAGACGAAACATGTGTAGACTGTTTGAAGAGTAAAGCTAACATTGGAAGGTTAGTATTTATTTCCTTTAAATTTTAAAAGATTTTAAGTAGTAAAGAACAACAGCAATAATATTATTGAAGGGGACTGCAATATTAGTGTAAGTGACTTTGATCAAGTTCCCCTTCATAGAATATTATAATAAATGACTGCTTCCTGATGTGAGATTTTAGAACTTGATCAAAGTCACTTATGCTGTTATTGCATGGACCTCTACAATTATATAACTATGGACATGGCATTTAGTCAGTAAATGTCATAATCTGCAAATTATACTATGGTCAGCACATTCGATTCCTTTATCTAAAATATGCAACAAAGTGGCAGCCATATGGGAACAATTAAAGTTTCTGCATTTTTAGCTTCCAATCTTGTTAGCTGCATTGGTAAATTTGAGCCTCTAACTGAACTTATAAATTTGAAATGAAACTTTAAAAAAATGCATGAGCTCATGATCATACTGCTTGGTTAGATAGCCTGCTATACCAGACATTTTTTGACTAATAGATGCTTAACCGAGCGCTTAATTAGTTTCCAATTTGCAAGTGCTCTATTATCTTATCGACCAATCAGATTTTATTTTCCATGTCCTGGAAAGTAGAAAGTGATTGTTGTCTTTCTAACAACAACCTACCAACAGCCTACCGACACCGACAACCTACCAACAACCTAACGACCCAAAATTTGGTACGTGATTGTTCACTATTACCCTTTCTAACAAAGTGTCTGGTTGGACAAAGACTAGAGGCATGCATGGCACTTTGCACATTGGAAGTTAATTTTAAAAGTAGATGTTTTTCTTCAAGTTTTGAATGAGAAAATACGGCTGGTATAGCAGGCTATTTAGGATTAGTGGATTTTGCATTATTTTTTTCTTACTCTAGATCAACTGGAATTCGTGATGATTTGCTGTTTTTGCTCGATGAAGAGTTGAGCAGCATCCAACTTTGTGCTTTGCACATGGAAATGCGGAACACAGAGCAGCTGCTGGGTTCTCTTGGACTGCTGGCATATCAAGTAGATGCTCTGCAAGATGCCAATGAAGCCTTAAAGAGCTATGGCCCAGAGTCATTCAAGGGTAACAGACTTTCTGTCCAAAAGAAGGCTGGACAGCAGTCTGCAGTTGCAAAGTACAACATCCATGTCAGCTCCATGTCAGGTACTGGTCAAACTTATCAGATATACATAATATACAGACTCTAATAGTGTTAGTGTTATGTTATGATGCAATAAAGTTGTAACATTTTTACTTATTGTTTGTACTTTCATGTTTACAGGTCCAACTGAACGGGAAATATTGGACAACATAGAAGATATCGTAGAGCATGCTCTACCTATTGAAAAGTTGAAGAAGGCATACTCTGATTTAAATTCAGCCAAGAACCTTATACTTAATCGGATCACATTCTGCCACACTCGTGTTGATGTATGTATGACTATTGCTAATTAACAGCTTTTTAACAATAATTATTAACTGTATAATTTATGTACTTGATGATTAAAAGGTTATACTGTTGATGGTTAAACATTATTTTTGTTGTTCTTGCCTAGCTATAATTTTTTTTAAATATTCAAGTCTATATACTGTTAACATGGTTGGAAATAGCATCCAGATGTTTCATCGGAGCGTGCTGTTGTTAGCTATATTTTTTTTTCAATGTTTAAGTCTAATCTATGTACTAAAAGGGTTAATTGGCAATAGCATCCAGATTTTTCGTCGGAGTGTGCTGTTGTTAGCTATAACATTTTTCAATGTTCAAGTGTATGTACTAACAGGGTTGGCAATAGCATCCAGATGTTTCGTCGGAGTGTGCTGTTGTTAGCTGTAATATTTTTCAATGTTTAAGTGTACATGTATGTACTAACAGGGTTGGCAATAGCATCCAGATGTTTCGTCGGAGTGTGCTGTTGTTAGCTGTAATATTTTTCAATGTTTAAGTGTACATGTATGTACTAACAGGGTTGGCAATAGCATCCAGATGTTTCGTCGGAGTGTGCTGTTGTTAGCTATAACATTTTTTTCAATGTTCAAGTGTATGTACTAACAGGGTTGGCAATAGCATCCAGATGTTTCGTCGGAGTGTGCTGTTGTTAGCTGTAATATTTTTCAATGTTTAAGTATAATGTATGTACCAACAGGGTTGGCAATAGCATCCAGATGTTTCGTCGGAGTGTGCTGTTGTTAGCTGTAATATTTTTCAATGTTTAAGTATAATGTATGTACCAACAGGGTTGGCAATAGCATCCAGATGTTTCGTCGGAGTGTGCTGTTGTTAGCTATAACATTTTTTTCAATGTTCAAGTGTAATGTATGTACCAACAGGGTTGGCAATAGCATCCAGATGTTTCGTCGGAGTGTGCTGTTGTTAGCTATAACATTTTTTTCAATGTTCAAGTGTATGTACTAACAGGGTTGGCAATAGCATCCAGATGTTTCGTCGGAGTGTGCTGTTGTTAGCCGTAATATTTTTCAATGTTTAAGTATAATGTATGTACCAACAGGGTTGGCAATAGCATCCAGATGTTTCGTCGGAGTGTGCTGTTGTTAGCTGTAATATTTTTCAATGTTTAAGTGTACATGTATGTACCAACAGGGTTGGCAATAGCATCCAGATGTTTCGTCGGAGTGTGCTGTTGTTAGCTGTAATATTTTTCAATGTTTAAGTATAATGTATGTACCAACAGGGTTGGCAATAGCATCCAGATGTTTCGTCGGAGTGTGCTCTTGTTAGCTACATTGTATAACATTTTTTTTAATGTTCCAAGTGTACATGTATGTACTAACAGGGTTGGCAATAGCATCCAGATGTTTCGTCGGAGTGTGCTGTTGTTAGCTGTAATATTTTTCAATGTTTAAGTGTACATGTATGTACCAACAGGGTTGGCAATAGCATCCAGATGTTTCGTCGGAGTGTGCTGTTGTTGGCTATAACATTTTTTTCAATGTTTAAGTCTAATGTATGTACTAACAGGGTTGGCAATAGCATCCAGATGTTTCGTCGGAGTGTGCTGTTGTTAGCTGTAATATTTTTCAATGTTTAAGTGTACATGTATGTACTAACAGGGTTGGCAATAGCATCCAGATGTTTTGTCGGAGTGTGCTGTTGTTAGCTGTAATATTTTTTTTAATGTTCCAAGTGTATGTACTAACAGGGTTGGCAATAGCATCCAGATGTTTCGTCGGAGTGTGCTGTTGTTAGCTGTAATATTTTTCAATGTTTAAGTGTACATGTATGTACCAACAGGGTTGACAATAGCATCCAGATGTTTCGTCGGAGTGTGCTGTTGTTAGCTGTAATATTTTTCAATGTTTAAGTATAATGTATGTACCAACAGGGTTGGCAATAGCATCCAGATGTTTCGTCGGAGTGTGCTGTTGTTAGCTATAACATTTTTTTCAATGTTCAAGTGTATGTACTAACAGGGTTGGCAATAGCATCCAGATGTTTCGTCGGAGTGTGCTGTTGTTAGCCGTAATATTTTTCAATGTTTAAGTATAATGTATGTACCAACAGGGTTGGCAATAGCATCCAGATGTTTCGTCGGAGTGTGCTGTTGTTAGCTGTAATATTTTTCAATGTTTAAGTGTACATGTATGTACCAACAGGGTTGGCAATAGCATCCAGATGTTTCGTCGGAGTGTGCTGTTGTTAGCTGTAATATTTTTCAATGTTTAAGTATAATGTATGTACCAACAGGGTTGGCAATAGCATCCAGATGTTTCGTCGGAGTGTGCTCTTGTTAGCTACATTGTATAACATTTTTTTTAATGTTCCAAGTGTACATGTATGTACTAACAGGGTTGGCAATAGCATCCAGATGTTTCGTCGGAGTGTGCTGTTGTTAGCTGTAATATTTTTCAATGTTTAAGTGTACATGTATGTACCAACAGGGTTGGCAATAGCATCCAGATGTTTCGTCGGAGTGTGCTGTTGTTGGCTATAACATTTTTTTCAATGTTTAAGTCTAATGTATGTACTAACAGGGTTGGCAATAGCATCCAGATGTTTCGTCGGAGTGTGCTGTTGTTAGCTGTAATATTTTTCAATGTTTAAGTGTACATGTATGTACTAACAGGGTTGGCAATAGCATCCAGATGTTTTGTCGGAGTGTGCTGTTGTTAGCTGTAATATTTTTTTTAATGTTCCAAGTGTATGTACTAACAGGGTTGGCAATAGCATCCAGATGTTTCGTCGGAGTGTGCTGTTGTTAGCTGTAATATTTTTCAATGTTTAAGTGTACATGTATGTACCAACAGGGTTGACAATAGCATCCAGATGTTTCGTCGGAGTGAGCTGTTGTTAGCTATAATTTTTTGTTCAATGTTTAAGTGTATGTACTTACCCTTACCAAAATGAGCCTCTGTTTTGTATACATTTAGTATACAAAAGGTATACATCAATCATACATTTAGGGTTAAATGTATATCTGATGTATACATCAAATGTACATATAGCAAAAATGGCAATTTTCATAACATACTAACTGAACATTAAAGTATACATAAAGTATACATCAGAGTTAAAATGTATACATTATGTATACATAAAAGGTGAGGGAAAATATGGATGCTGAAACATCATTAAGATGTATACATTAAGTATACATCACCATAAAGCTGAGAAATCAAACAGACTGATGATGTATACATTTAGTATACATCAATACGACTGAGGGCTAACCAAAATTATAGTGTATACAATAAGTATACATCAAAGTGAGGATCAGGAATGATAGAAAATATGGATGCTGAAACATGATCTTGGTGTATACATTAAGTATACATCACCATAAAGCTGAGAAATCAAACAGACTGATGATGTATACATTTAGTATACATCAATACTACTGAGGGCTAACCAAAATTATAGTGTATACAATAAGTATACATCAAAGTGAGGATCAGGAATGATAGAGGCATTTAAATTGTGGTGTATACAAAATGTATACATCAACATTATTCAATGTAAAATAAATTAAGTTATTCTGGTGATGCCTTCATGAATGGCTGAAATAAATTCAACTAAAAACTTTTAAAAGAGAATTACACTTGTTTAATAAATTTATATACTGTCCATACACAAAATATCCATACTATATTACACAAAGTGTAATATGCTATCTGATTACTTTGTAATTTGACAGCCATACAGGACTGAAATACATATGGGATAACTGAATCATGTTTAGATGAACTATATACATTACAGACATTGTGTGACGACTTGAGCCAGGGCCACTTGAGGCACAAGATCTTACCAATGACATTTCAGAATAAAAACAGCTATTCTTTAATTTCCAGTGACAAGCTGAAACATTATGAGATTTACACAGAAATAAAGCACAAATTACGAGTTGCGTGAGTTGGCAGTATATTTAAACTTGATGGACTCGACTTACATGTAATTTTCGTTAGAAACAACAAAGTCCTGATGCAACTTATTGCTGGTTGCACTATAGGTCAAGGCTTCATGCAACCAGAATAGCAGAAGAAAACATATAGGTTGGTATTTGTGAGCCGTCACAGGAATAAAACTAAAAGTGAGAACCAGTTCTGACGATCCGTTCTGACACGACAGGCCCACGGCCACGCGTACGGCTCGGGTGTTAAAATGGCCTTACGTGCTTTCCCAGATAGACACAGCAAAACAGTTGAAGATGAGTTGGTTGACCAATTCATTGGCATATTAGATTCCTCGAATATATAGCCAGACTATTTCGCAATTAATCCTCAGATGAAGCACTCCCGGCCAGCTCTAGTTCTCAACAACAAACAAAGATGGCGGCTGTGAACTGATCCCAGGATGCATTGCTTATCTAAAGTCCACTGACCTGAATTGTGCGGGCACATCGCACATTTTCAAAACTCGGCGGCATGACATGCGATCTCTTGTATAATATGGCTTCCAGACTGAGCAAAGGCCTTTCAAAACACATGGGAGATAAGAAAACTATAAAGGTAAGATGTGATCATTCAATCGTTGTGGATTGTTAACAAGAAAAAGGAATGTCGCGCAAAGTTATCATACTTTTAGTTCAGCTGTTGTTGGAAATGGGTTCGACCATTCCTCGTGGTTTTCATTATAATTTGAAAGGTTTTGCCTTATCCATTTTGATGACCAAATCCACATAAAAAGTTTACCAAGTTTATGTAGAGTGTAGAGTGAATCTTTTAGCAAAAGGATCGATCAAAATCTCGTCATGGAGTGAGATATTTTCACCCTCTTCGAACGGTAGTACTTTTAAAAAGACTGAATAATTATGCATGTGTCAATTTTAAGCCGGAGGGGGGGGGGGGGGGGGGGGTCGGGCAGATTGCGGCATTTGACTTATTTCTAGAATTTTTGGTCAAATTCCCCACCCTGGGTAAAGAAAAAAATGTCAATTGTGATCAAATTGCTCCACCTGGGGCAACGAAATTCCTCCTTAAACTATATATATACAGCTGAAACAATGGGGGAACTGGAGGTGATCCCAAATAAATGTGAAGCGTTCTTTTTAACTTAATGAAAACAGATGAAAACGCATTTTTGAAATTCATACCTTCCAACATCCAAGGCCAAGATTTATCAAATGCCGCATACCTGCCCGAGAACCCCCCCCCCCTGTGGCTTAACATTGATACATGCAATATCAGTGATATTTGTAATTTATTTTTAACTGAAATTTCACTTTGTACAATATTGCTTTTTCACGTGTTTATACATGCAATTCAAACAAATTTAGTCAGTAGTTTAAAATTCTTCGAGTTTTCGTCTGTAAATTGGTGGACATTGTGAAATATATATGGAATTTCACTTTATTATTACATGTAGTTTATAGGTAGGGCTAGTTCGGAAATAAAAATTCACCTGAAAACTTGACAGAAGTAAAATTTTACTTTTTAAAGGATATTTCACTTCACTACATTACAATCTTTTCGAACAGTATGTGTTCTATGAATACTACATGTATGCAATTTTGGAAAATAACTTGCTACATACATCCCTCGTATTCAGTAAATTATAACATCTTACTGTCTTCTATCATAGGCACAGCACTTGATGACTCGCAAGTGCTTGAACAAGAAGAGGTCTATCAATTGCTAATCAGATCAAGTACATGAGCTAGAAATTATGTGGATTCAGTTTTTGTGAGCCAGTACACTATAGATGAGGCTATGTAATCGAATGGACATTAAATAATTTATAATAACAAGTTAGTTATTTAGATTTTGTTACCAGTCTAGCCAGGGGTTTAATCATACCATAAGAGCTTATAATTATAGTGGCTACAAATATATAGAAGGGCCTATGCCATTCACTACTGGTATATAATTTATTACCAGGCTACCAATCCTGTTAGGTATCTGTTATCTCAAGTGGGATCCACTGAATATGCAAGGTGGGGGTAAAATCCCAGTTGGGAAATCGTTCAAAAATCCATGTTTGGATCCTAGGTGGGATGAAGTTTATACCAGGTTTTGGCTGGGATCCCAGTTCATGGTGGGATCCTGTGTGGGATCCCGGCCATCCCATGTGGGGATCCCAACTGGGACAACATTGGGATCTCACATGGGATGGCCAGGATCCTACCTGCCATTTTCACCTGGACGCAGCTAATGTATTCATCACAAATTATGTAATGAGATTAACAAAGCTACTCAATATTTGTAATATCACTAACTAGAGTGGTTTAATCTACTTAAATTGTGAAACATGTAATATTTACTATGTCTTTAAATTGTGTTGCGATGTATTTTTCACTTCATGAACATGTGTTGTTACAATGTATAAGAATACTGTATTGAACTTGTTCCTCCAATTATTAGCTTAGAATGTTATAAACTATTCCCAACTTAGAAAAGTGTAGAGAATACACCATAATTATAACCATATTAAACTGTATTGTATACATTTTGTATACTGTCATAAGTTTTAAGCCTGCAAAAGTGATATTTTGGTGTATACAAGCCCCAAATAATGTATATTTTATGTATACATCAAAACTGAGCCCCTCCATTTATAAATGTATACATTTTGTATACATGACTATATATACCTAATAATGAATTTAGTATACAAAATGTATACAACATGATGTATACATTTTGTTTTGTGTTGTATACATTTTGTATACATTAGTTCCAAATAGTATATGTAAAATGTATACATTGTATACATTTTGTATACATGACTATATATACCTATTAATGCATTTAGTATACAAAATGTATACATCATGATGTATACTTTTTGTATACATCTTGTTTTGTGTTGTATACATTTTGTATACATTTTTTGTTTACATTAGTTCCAAATAGTATATGTAAAATGTATACATTGTATACATTATGTATACAATACGACTATACCTATTAATGAATTAAGTATACAAAATGTATACATCATGATGTATACTTTTTGTATAAATAATGTATACATTTTGTATAACAAATTTTGGTAAGGGTAAGTGTATGTACTAACAGGGTTGGCAATAGCATCCAGATGTTTCGTCGGAGTGTGCTGTTGTTAGCTGTAATATTTTTCAATGTTTACCGGTAAGTGTACATGTATGTACTAACAGGGTTGGCAATAGCATCCAGATGTTTCATCGGAGTGTGCTATTGTTAACTATAATATTTTTCAATATTTAAGTCTACATGTATGTACTAACAGGGTTGGAGTGCGTCAATGGTATTAGGAATGTGATATCTGTGAGTAAACAACCGCGCCCAGATGATCCGTCGGAGTGCGTCAGTGGTATTAGGAATGTGATATCTGTGAGTATTCTGGACCAGAGTAACTTGTATGTCCTAATGTATGTCTAAACATATTTATTACGCCGAGTTTTCTGGAATTTAAATTTACGGTGTGTATATTTCTTAGTATTATGCAGGTATCATTTCAAGTGGTGAGTTTGTACGAGACTTTGGCACACATACAGACTGTGTTAACCTGGAAGGGTCTGGTAAGTGTACTGTAATAATATTTAATTACATATAATTTTATTTTGAAATTCCCACATCTCAATGTACATCCTGATTTGATAAACATGATTGCTCTATACAGCAGGTTTCAATTGACTGTATAAGTAAAATCAAAACAATCACAAACTAAAGTAAAATAATACCAATTCTTGGTTTCATGAGAAACCAACAACCAGTCATTGAGTGATTGGTTTTACCCTGGAATTTGATTAGCTGAATACTAGCCTGAGAAAACAGCGTGGCTGTTTTCCTGATTACAAAATATTTTTGTAGCATGCATGTAATAGAAAGGGTACATGTAGGTAAAAACACTGTAAACCAATTGCAAAGAAATCACAAAAATTCATTCAAAACCTGATCTAATACAACTGTTTTGATCACTACATCATGTACTTAATGAGTTTATATATTTTTTTCTTACAAGGTTTGAAAAACAATATGGAAGCACGTTTGGAAAGCTGGCAAAAGGAGACAGATCTGTTGACTGCTGCATTCAGAGAACTTTCCAAATGTAAAAGAAAAGCTTTGCAAAAGGAGAATGATAAACTTGCAACATATGTAGCCACAACACAGTTGGAGTTGTTAAAAAGGGTAAGTTTTCAAATTTATGTCAGTTGTAGAAACAATCATAATTATACATGTAACTTAATTGAATAAATTAAAATAACAACCAGAATTGTATTTCTGTTTTGTAAGTTGGATTTATTTGTTTTATTCTGCAATATGTTTTTTCTTGTTGGTTGCGTATAGTAGTCCAGGGCCCAAAAATAAAGGTTTCTTCAAGGAGCTACTATTGGCTCCAAAAATGTGAAAAGGGGTTACCATTTTCATAAAGTAAAACATCCTCAACTATAATATTTTTTGTTGGACTGGACATCATTATTTGGTTGCCAAAAGATAAAATCTGGTACATGTAGCATATTGGTGACTGTATTGGTCACAATTTTGGGCCCTGTATTCATGCACAAAGCAGTCACATCCACATGCTTTTTACTTATTATATAAACTTAACCATGAGTATTTTGATTTGATATTAGGTTTGTCGGGAGTGGAAAGAAATTGCATTTGTCTGCAGAGATAGAGTGTTCAAGGAGAGTGAACAAGAACAAATTGATTTGTTTGATATCAAGGTACATGTACATGTAATGTTTGTAACCAATTGGCTATCAAATGCAGAAATATGGGAAGCGATTCATTTGTTTGATACTGCAGTAATTCTGGAAGGCATTCAGTTGTACTGCCATAACCATCATAATTATGGTCTAATATGTATTGTATTCTTAATATGCATATAATTATAGTATAAATTATGCATACATACATGTAATTATTAAATTAATGCATAAATGTATTCTTGCAGCTGAGCTTGAACAAGCACTCAATGAATACTTATGTGGGAGAATTTGCTAAAAGCTGATTTATGTAGCATTAGAAAAGATGCCCCAACATGAGCCTGCATTGAGTGTTTGTCCATTATGTGAGAATATGCAAGTTGCCATGCATGCAATATTACAAATAGATATGGATGAATAAGTTTTATTTTCTAGTGCAAGGAATGGGGTTTCCTTTTGAAGGAGTTGTTTGGTTCAGGACTTGGAACAGGAGATTATGGCCACCTAACCATAGACCACGCTCCAATGTTGATGAGAAGATTTCTTTCAATGAAAGAATTTAGTCAACAGGGATTTGAGGCATCCCATAAAGATCAGCGTCAGCTCTGGCTGAAGGCCTCAAGCCATGACTGCAAAGGAGAAGCATCATCTAGTATGTTAACATTCTATTATTTTTTGCTACTCAGTATACATTGCACATGCAGGGACACTATATAGCTAACAAAAGTGGAGAAAATGCTAGTTTTTCTGCCTTTCTACAAGCTTTATTTGTCCGCAACTTTAGCTACTCACTATCTATCACTCATTAGTATAAACCAACTAGTGGACTATTACAAATCCTGCATTCTGATTGGCTACCCCTACTATAGGTCTATTTGTGATAGCCCATGGTAGAGAAAAAGCACACACATTTAAAAATGTTTCAACTTCAATTTGTTTCTTTCTATTATTTTCTACTGTCCAACTAGTTAGTTTATACTAAAACAATTAGACCTCTCGCCCTCATGCGCTACGAGTTAAATAGCCCATTCGGCTGCGCCTCATGGGCTATTGACTCGTAGCCTATTTGGGCTGCGGGTCTAATTGTTAAATAGCTAGTGAGTAGCTTAGCCAATCAGATTGCATAATTTTTTTAAAGAACGCTAGTTAGTTTCTACTAAATCTTATTAGATGATTTTTCAGGTAATATGGGCTGATATTTTACAAGTTGCAAATATAATTTTCCAAACACTGGAGGGACAAGAAAAAATACAAACTGGCTGGCATATCAGTCCATTTTTGCAAACTAATATGGTAAAATTATACCATAGTCGTATAATAAGGAAGGTTGGATATCCTTATCAGGTATTCAAAATAATTACACCTAAAATGTATGTGACTTTGGCCGTATTTACATGAGCCCCCAAGATGAGCTATTTTGCTCTTCCAAGGGGCAAATGTCTTGAAATATGTTTAAATAAAAATGAATAAAAAATAAAATCCATGTACATGTGTCCATAAAAATGTCTACTTTAAACTTCTTTTTTTATTTGTTAATTTGTTGCAGATGAAGAGATGCTGGTTCACTTTTATTCAGAGAAGATTTTGTTCCTGCGGTACTCCTTCCAAGAAGCATTAGGAGCAATTCAAGGTAGAGTCACTAGGTCTAGAATGATCAGAACATTCTAATTTGTGTAATTCAAGTTATTATATAAAAAATGAACAGCATCTCTGTTTAACATAATCAACTTAAGAATATTTTTTTTAATTTGACTCTAAATAAAATAAAGTAAAATAAATTATTTATTGACTTGCATCTATTCATCTTGTATGGTATTGTACCAAATATTTTTTAACAAATTTGATTTAGTGTTGAGAATGGTGTATTTACCTCGCTTCGTTAAGCTTCTCAATAAACAATTTCCAACACTACATGTACCACTAATTAACTTAACTTGGTCAATATTATTGTTGTTATCAGCATTTTCTTTTAGTTACCTGCAGTATTACTTATTAAGTATCGTAATGTGTTACTTGTTATATAAATTTTGAAATCTGTTACATGTAGGTAAGACCGAATTAGGACAGAACCACTTCCATTTCTATTTTCGCGGTTGTGGATGGAAGTCCAAGGAAGTAATTTGGAGTGATGATGAACAAGCTTGGATCAGAGTAATGAGCCATCTCATGACCATGGTGTTTGGTGGTGACTACTTCAACTATGAGTACAATGAAAAGAAGGTATGCGTTGTGAGTGGCGAGTCCCAGCCAACTTTCAAGTACAGCAGAGAACAGTGGAACAATGAATATCATAATATGATATCTGAGGAAGTAGCAAGTAACACAGATGAGGGTGAGTGTTATATTTGAATTTACACATTTTTTATAACAGTAAGATTAACACTTAAACTAATATGGTTAAACAGTTACAGAAAGCTATAAGCTAAGAAAAAAAATAAAGCATTGTAAGGATATAAATAAATAATGCATTTTTACACAAAAAAATACTCTTAAACTAAAAATGTATTTGTATAATTTAATACATCCTGGGATGCACGACTTTCAGTAATAATTCAATTTCCTGCATGTGATGTACTTTCACCTTCCATTGCAGAAGGAACGGTAACAGAGGATGAAGCAAGCAAGGAGGAGAAGGGTACATATTTAGCAATTACAAAACTGTGAAAAATCCTCACCAAATATTAAATAAACCAATTTTCATATTATTTTCATCTATAGGAGCTACAATGTAGATCTTGCAGCCATGACATCTACTGATCAGTTGCCTAGCCCAGTGATATAATTATATCAATCTTCACTGGGCTAGCCAATCAGATTGCAAGTTTGCCAAAAGATGGCAGCTGGGTTATGTGATAGTCATTAGTGGTATACCAGCTTATAGCAAAATTGTAATATGCTTACAAATGTTATTGATAATTATCCCTTAGTTCTAGTAAGTTAATATCTCACCTACATTTACATACTGTACATATAATCTGTGTGTCTTTCTATCATTATTTTCTTTTACATATATCACACATAGGTGTTGTATCTTCTAATAAAAGAAAGCTGCCAGACATGGACTTGGTAGATGGCAAAGATGAATGTAAGTACATAATTCATTTTCTCCATTTTTAGAAGGCTTGATATCATAATATTATTGAGAATGAAACATCTTTTCTTTTTATATTTCTTCTGTAGGTGTTGTATCTTCCAAAAAAAGAAAGCTAACAAATGTGGAATTGGTAGACAATAATGTTGAAGAATCAAGTAAGAAAAAAAAAATTTGACATGACAAATTGAACTTAACTTCAAATGGGTCCACCTAAATAATGGGTAACCTCACAGTAACAGTGTTTTGATTTTATTTATAATCTGTCCTTGTTCATCCATGCAGCAGAAACAAACGATGATGCAAGCAAGGGATTTGAAGAGAAGGGTAAATCTTATTTTGTGGCATTCCATCATAATACTTCTATTTTCTAAAAGTAATGGACAATCTGCTCACAGTTTTCATTGAAAATGTAGGACTTAATGAAGAGAAGGAATCTGTTCATACTCAAGACAATCAGAACAGGTGTGTTTAGTGATGCATCATTGGTTCAACTGTTACGTTTGAAGGTTATTTAAAAAACATTATGAAGCGTTCCTTTGAATGTGTTTTTGTTAATAAGCACCCCCTCCCCCACCCTATTTTAATAGGCACCCTTCAAAAATATCAACCTGTAGATCTAATATTATGGTTTATTTTGCTTTGTTTGTCTGTCATTTTACAGAAAAATGGGTCTTCTATAAGGCTGTAAGCAAGTAATTGTGTTTAAAAACAAGTGCCAAGCCCTCCCTAATAATCATCCCTCTCCAATAAACACCCATCCTTCAGCTCCAAGAATTTAATAAGCTCCCCAGGTGATAATCGAATTTTTAGTGGAGCTCTGGCCTGTGCAAGTGGAACAACATATATAGCATGAGTAATTTTGCTGGATTTTCTTGCTAGCTAGACTGCCCGACTGTCTGCATCAGCGCAGGGCACGCACCCAGTTTTTAGGGTCTTACATTGACCTAACCAATTTTGTTTGGCTCCTTAATGTAGTCCAGTCGTTTGTTATTTAATTCTCATTTGTCAAAAATTGTGGTTTTTCAATTTAGCTGAATAAACGTTTTCAAATTTGGCATAGCATGTGCAATTTTCATATTCATAATTCAATTTCCATTACATACATGTACATGTATGTGAGTGCAGCTTACATTGTATACACATATGTCCTTTTCGTTCTGAGTGCATGTGCAAAATCAGTTTATTCATTTCTATATTTCGTAATTCCACTTTCCGTTATAGCTATGGTTTCCCTCAACTCTCCGTCTTCATTGAGAGCTTTGTTTTTAGGCTTGCCTACATGTATTTATATATTATAGTATATTATTCTTAATTCGGTTAGGGTGATTACTACATTTCCACCACCTCCTGCAGAAGGCGGAATTACCATATTGCAAATGGATTTGGATACCCTTGAAGATGGAGAAGAGCTGAACGATGCAATTGTTGATTTCTATATTTTGTAAGTCAAAGACAAAAACATATAAAATTATTATTGACAACTAATTAATAAAAGTATTATGTTTTTTTGTGTGGTGCATCATGGTATGGGTATTATTAGTACATGGATGCATTTTAATAATACACACCTTTTTTAATATCACCATAAAATCATGAATTGAAAAGAAAAGAGGGTTTTCCACCCCAGGGTGGGGGTTCACCTATATTCGGCTGATAGGGATGATCGTTGTATTTTTTAAAGCTGGTGTATTTTAGGATGGGAAATTTTTCATGGCTTGGAATTTTTTTTAGGGTATTTTCCAGGTTTTTTTAATGGTCATCCCTATCCTTTTTATCTTGAAGAAACCCCCCCCGGGTTTTCCATTACCTGTAGATTATTATGCAAGCACTTGACGTATTGATTGTGATATTATATTACTGTGTATGCTTTCTTCAAACACTGCAGTAACATCATGGAACTTGTCTGCTCCACAAGATGAGGGCAAAATGCCAATGGACAAGGCCTTGGATTCTCTTGGATTCCTAATGTCTAACATGTCAGTCTGCCTAATCATGTAGCTCTTTCTTTGTGGATAGGTATACTACTCATAATATTCAGGACAGGAATGCCATTAAGAAGAGTCACTTCTTCAGCTCCTACTTTTATACAAAGCTGTCTGAAAGAGTAAAACAGGGAAGCAACTATGTTTTACCAAGGTAAATGAATATACTAATTATGAGTATATGCCAACTTGTTAATCTCAGTAGACTGAGCAATCTGATTGGTTCAGATTCATGGGCTATAAGATAATGTGATCCATTTCAGCTATTAAACAGCAAAATGCTTCAGATTGGAACATTGTGAAATATGTTTTACTAATTAGTATTTCCCAATTCTAGAAAATAGTTCATAGTACATATTTTGACTATATATACTTTTAATGTAATAGTGCTGAAGTGAGGCATGCTAAAGCCAGTTCCTTCACCAGAAGAGTGGATGTATTTGAAAAAGAATTTCTCTTCATACCTGTGTGTAGAAGGTAATGTTTAAAACCTTTTATGATTTTGTTTTACCAGAGAAAAACTGTATATATTTTAGTTGTACATTTTAATTGACCATACAGCCCTGTTCACGCTTTCTTTTCAAAACCATTTACAAGAAGTCACATGATTGGGGCTATACGTGTTGACGTGAGCAGGTCACTCAATTTTTTGCTAGTTAGTAGTTTTCCAATTGTTAACCCTTCAAAATGGTCATATGATAAAACACTTTTTTGACTGATCATGAGTTAGGTCAGGGTGGACAGGGAAATATTTGGCTTGCAGTCATGTCATACGGACCTCGCTGCTGCGCTCTATCATTGTGCCAATTTGTCCATACGGCCCTCTCACTCAGTCAATAAGTACTTAAGAAGTATGATAAAATATTTTTTAATAGCAAATTAGGTCTATTTAGACTTCAGTTCTACTTAACTTTTAACTTATATGTAAGTGTAGCACACATCTGTACATAAGTATGGATATTAATATGATATATACTATACCTTGCAGTGGCCACTGGTTCCTAGTTATAGTACACAACCTTCCACTTCTGAGAGAAAACGAAACTCACTCCCAGCCTTTACAGTGAGTTGAAACAAAATGGCTTTCTTGTACATGTATTTTATTTGTGTGCGAATGTGTTTTGTCTTATTTTGATGTATTAACTTTACATCTGCCTTTTCTTAATTATAATGTGTTTTGCACAGGTTTATTTTCTGTGTGGAAAATTCAAACTGAAGTACTAAATATTAATAAATAATTATGCAGGACCTCTATGTTCGCAATGGACTCTATTGCCTGGGCAGCCAAGGATGACAGTGACACAGCCTCTTCAAGAGAACCAGAGGCAGAACTTATAAGAAGGTAAACAGCACTAATGTAGTAATGTTCAAAATAAGCAACTTAAATTATATTTTCATGTATCAGTTCACTCCGGCATGGGACTGGACTTCTCGGTCCGCTGTGTAAATCGGTGACATACCTATTGCACCAATATTGTTATAATAATCCATCCATTCTTAAAGGGAATCTCGGTCGATAATGGTTGATCATGAGTTCGATGGCCTGGAAAACACAGCTCATAAATGACTTCTGGTGAACAGGCCTTGTTTTTTTAATGGAATGACTGCAGAAGGTCTATGTCATGTTATTTTTGTGTCTCCACGTTTACACACAGCAGGCATTACATATTTTATCTATTAGTGGAAAAACAATAGCAGCTACGCCAAGACCACAATCCCTAGCGGTCTCACAATGTTCGATGTCCTTTCTCTATGACAACCTTTTTTTAATTAGGTGTATAAAGATCTTACTCTCAGTAGGTGAAACCTTATATAGAAATTTAGGGGTTTTATCGGGTATAAAGGTTGCTCACCGATTTGTTATTATCTTTCTTTCCATGATTTTAAGCTTTATCAGATTTGAGTGGTTGGCGAAGAAAGGAGGTGTGACAGCTCCGGAGATAAGTGAGAAGTCGATGCCCCTTGTGTATCCAAAGGTGAGCCCACTTAAAGTAAACGTGACTGTACACGTGTTATGGTTCCGCGGCCGAAATAATGTCAAAGCGCATTACGTTCTTGCACTATTTTTTTCACCTTTATCAGAAATCATGCTTGCGTTATAATGTTCGCTTTCAATTTCTGCCCCGACTTTTCTTTACACTCACCATTCATGATCGTGATACATGTATGAATGTGCTGATCAGTGTTTTTGCTTTTAGGTTCCCCAGCAAGAAAACGGTTACGACTGCGGTGTGTTTGTTCTACTCTTCTTTGAAGAGTTTTTGAAACGCCAGGTGAGAATTGCGTTTGAATCATATTACTTTAACGTCATCCTTTATTTATTTCACTTGTTTTATTTATAATTTTCGAGTATAGCTGAATGCTCGTTCGTGCAATATTTTGTTTCCGTTACATCTGCGCATGCACATTATGCGAGCTGGTAATGTTTTTCAGTTATTAATGACACACATGCATGTATAAAGGTTAATCCGCAAAAGTTTCCCTGTTCACGCATTATTCTCTTTCCGTTATTAATAGTAGTTTTTCAGTTGACTTTGAATATAGGGGTTTTATAAAGTCAGAATTATGCATGTGGTTAGTTAATTTGTTATAAGCAAACCGGCTCAAGTATTGATATAATTTTGTTTTTTTCTTTTAGTTTCCAATGAAACAACTTCAATCAGACGAGAGGCTTCAGTGGTACGACCAAAGATCTGCCCTATCATTAAGGGAAAAGATTACCCAGATTTTGTTAGGATTAGGGTCATAAACGTTATGAAATGCTGCCTAATGAACTTTTCACAGGCGACAGGACAAAAAAAATCACAAGGAAAGTTGCGAAGATTTCGTTTTGTTGAATTTGTCGTGACTTATTTTCACATCGTATTGCCACAGCTTTATGATGATAGAGCAGATTTGGTACGAGTATAATATTTTCGTGGCTGTGCTCTATCCATGAATGTACGTGCCGTAACATTTACTAGCTTCCCAGTGTCTTAGTCGGTCCCAATCGTTTACAACTAATCATGTACACAGGCACAGTTACGGTACGGCAAAATAGAGTAGATTTCGTATGAGTGGGAACGAGTTACAGCACAGCCCGGCCGTAATATTAAATTGTTTGTGTCCGTCTGATCCAATCGATCATAATGCTTATTTACGGTACGGTTACAGTAAGGCTATTGAAATGTCCCACTCGTACGAAATCTGCTCTGACAGTGCGAATACAGCACGGCTATGGAAATGTTTTGTTGCACTCCGTCGTGCAACCTGTTAATTTTCGCGATTTTTAAATTTGCGATATTTCGCGACACTATTTTCGCGATTTTGTAGAGACTGACCAGCTAGGAGTCACATTTTTGAACGACATCTTATTCTCGCGTCGTCAAATTCGCGAAATTAAAGTGTCGCGAAAATTTCATGTAATAAGGTAGTCAACATGGCTGAATTTCTGTTTCTTCCAGCAGTTAGAAAACGAGAAAGTAGAGAGATTAAAGGCTATGTTACACTAGGCAATGTTTCGTGCAACTTGTCTCGCAATTTTGTTGCGAGCAAGTTGCGCGAGAAATTGTCTAGTGTAACGTATAATGTGATCTTTCTTACTCATTGCTAAAGTGGCCAATAGTGTTTTTAAAAGTTCTTTTTAATACACAACAAAACGTGGTATATGTTTATTGAATAACCGCAAGTTTTTGAAAGCAATGTCACATCGTCAGCACTTTCAAAGGAACGAGTCCTTCTGATAAACTACCGTAGCTAATGTTAAAAGTAATTGGTCTGCTTTCTGTATGCGACATCATATAAATAACTGACTATTTTAAAGTCATGGTGAACAGTGCATGCGCACGTTTTGTATATATTTTTTAACAATGCCTTAACTTCACAAATAACATGTATGTTTTTAAATCGAATGTAAGTTATATTTACTAATAAACATTCATATCAAATTCTTGTTGAGCATGTCATGAAAAAACCCGCGTTAACCACGTGTATTTTGTAATTTATAAGCATGAGTGATATTTTGAAAGGTATGAACGCTATGTACTCTCGTTCGTGCGATTTCTTTTTTCTACCAAGGGCCGTTTACATAAAGGAGGGCAATCCAAGTCAAGCGACGTAGTTGTCGATATGCTTTACGGTCTCGAGGGATTACAATACAATGAAGTGCTTGGGTAAACCTCCCTTCATGTAAACGGCCTAAAAAATACAGTGTTTGTTTTCCATTGCACATGCCGATTGTGCTCACGATATCTGGTTCACTTACATAAAAAGTATACCCGATACCAGCCGTGCACTTTGTTGTAGTTACCCTATATACCTTTTTCGGTTGTAGGCTACGAAAATAAGCCCCTGACAGGATTCGAATATTAGTTTTCGAAACTTTTCAAATCACGCAAAACTTAGGAAACAGTATTTATAAAGTATATACTTCCGAGCCAGTCTGATTTCTCGGTATTGCGTGTGTTAACTGCTTTGTAAAGCCCGGTCCTCACTAAGCGACATAAGCACAAGCGACACATGCGGACTCGGTGTCGTAATGAATAATGACTACGACACCTGCGTATATCGTATGTCTCTTATACTTATGTCGCTATTGAGGACCGGGCTTCGGAGCCACGCTAAACGTGAAATAATTCGGTACGTATGACTATAATCGCTAATATTTGTTTTGGCTTCACCGAAGTTTCTGTAATATTGCCTCCTTCAAGTTAAACGGAAAGTCAAATGACGAAATTGAAGAGTGCGTGATCGCAAAATGCAGAATAACACTGAAGCATTCTAAAGTATATCAATTTGTAATTTATACGAAATTTCGCGCTTGTTTTTAACCCTCTAAAAACCTAACCCTGAAATTCAAATAAATCTTATCCATTTTCAACTTAGCCTGCGTAGCAAGCCCAGGGGGAAGGGAGAGGTCCCCTCTTCCCCATTCCCCCTGGGCTTGCTACGCAGGTTATTTTCAATTCCAAATCATTCATAGAACGAGTAAATACACCTGAGCTAAATGGTAATTTTGCACAATTTGCAAGGGCTTTTCAAGTGATCTTTCGAAGTGGTGGGGTATTCTGCAATCTAGCCTTTTTCTAATGGCCGGTATGCACGCGCTTTGTTATTCTGCATTTCGCGTGACCGTTATCTTTGGGTATTTCTGTGGGAGAATCCAAAATTGGATTCATGATCTCAGATCATACGGGTTTGTTGTGCCAAAAGAAACGATCTGAAAACAGATTTAAATAGCCGCCGACAGTATTCTAATTTTCGAATCCTTTCCCGGCAAAGAAACGCTCTGGATCATGAATCCCAAAATCCGGATTTGGGTTTAACCTTCGAATCAATTCAATGCATTCAAAATCCGTTTGGGGATTCGGGTAAAGGAACAAAAGTTTGAGAAAGAAACGCACCCTTTGTCATTTGTCTTTTCTTCGCCGAAGCGGCTCGGTAAATATCCACCACTATTCACCTCCACTTCGGTAAATAATTGTTAAATGTTTACAGCCTTTACATAAATATTAGATACGCTACACGATCATAACCGATCAGTACTCCACGCTAAAGATACTTATGACTTAATTTTCAACCTATCACTGAAATCAACTTCAACAAGTGTCAAAAGTATTCCCGACTTTATCGCTGTTACCCGACTAGATTGAAGCTTTCTTCAGATAAAAGCGAATAGATAGTTTACCATAGTCTGAGGTACTATAGAGGGTTGGCCACCAAATGAACTCGACTTCTCGCGTGCATCTTCCTTCCCCATGGCCAATCTCAATCGAGGAACTGCTTGTTGGTCGTGCTGCCTTTTTAGCATTTTTCCCCGCTCTTTGTTTAGCTAATGCCAAAGCTTCTTCGACGCCCATTTGAGAAATATCGGCTACTTCCTCGTCATTCTGATACAAAGCTTCGGCCTTGTAATCAAGAGAATCTTGTTCTTCTAACACTTCTCGAAACTGCTCTTCGTCATGTATCTTGTAGGACAGTCGTTTGGTTTTCTTTCTGAAAATAGGCTGTCGTCGATGAGTAGCGTCACGAACACTATTCAACGAAGGACTTTTCAGGCGATGTAATATATGAGCGAAATACTGTCCTGGCACTTGAAAGCAGTCTATGCAGCACCATTTTGCTGTAAAATAAAAGCAAACAACTAAGCATAAGCCGGCAAATCCGCGGTTGGGCAAATTCGTCGACTATAATGAACACTGTAGAGCAGATACTTACCAGGATAATCGGGGACCAAGGATCCGTTTACTCGCTCCAGAAGCACACTTAGCCATTTCAAATAGTCGGAACGAAATTCGTCTGGAATCTCAGCTGGTTTTGGTCCCTGAAAAGCTTCACCTTCTTCATGTGTGAATGTAACGGTATCTTGTGTAACGTGTGGGTGACTGAAGGCCAAGTGCTTTGAGAGAGACGTGCCTGTTTTAAACTTCTTATGGCAAAAACTACAACTTGCTAAAAAAGGCATGGCTATGTTTGCACGAGCCGCCGGTATCAAAGTATTTAACTGACCGCTACTCGAACGCTCAGAGCTTGGTGCTTCAGTTTAATAAGGGGGCGAACATCAAAGTATTCAGTTCAGGAAACGAAAATACAATAATGATCCGCCTTAGCCCAATCAAAAGTGATTAGTTTAAAATACTGCATGTGTGAGAGTTCAACAATGCAGTATTTTTCAAAGCGGTCTATACACTCAAACAATGACAACAACTCAATTTAAACTCAATTATTAAAAGTCGTGCGAAAGCAACTTCGGTAATTCACAAGGGAATTACTGCCGGATGACATGATACCGCGTCGTGCTTTTCAGAAATTTCTAGCTACCGCGCCGGCTAAACGCGCTTAATCCAAACACTCGAGTACACCCAGGGTAAATACATGTGGGAGAGATGGGCAAATTTCGGAAGCATTCTATCGAAGAGAAGAGAAAACGCTCGAAACTGAGAAGAAAACTAAAAAAGGAACATGGAAAAAGACCAGAAAACCCGGAAACTGACGAGACTAGCGAGCAGGCGTTAAATGCAGTGAAAGAAATCAGCAACAACAGCCCTGTAGCTACTACGAGGAAACTGGAGTCAGAGATTCCGGAATCAGTATCTGCAGCCGATCAGCCTTCAAGAAATCCAATGCCGTCCGAAGTTGCAAAAGTTGCCGAAACAATTCAACAGAGAGAGGACGCCGATGTTAATGTGAACGCGAGCAGGGATAGAACTGATACAGCACACCGACACGCGGTTGTATTCTATAACAATTGGATGAAAAGTGAGAAAAGCAACATGCCAGTGGTTAAAATGGACGATATCAAGATTGTCAAAAAAGATGTGGGCAAAGGGAGCTACGGAGTGTGCCATTTAGGTTTCTATGGGGGAACATGCGTGGTAGTTAAGAGAATTAACCGTTGGTCGGAGAACAACTTAGAGGAGGCCATGATTCTTCGAAAGCTGCGACATCCGAACATTCAAATTTTTGTTGGGATAGCATGGCAAGGAAAAGTGGCGCATGTTATCACCAAATTCCATGGTTTGAACGAGGAATCTGTAACGCTGGCAAGAGCGGCTGAGCAAAGTATTCTGAAAGAATGGTTGAAAACCATGGCCGAAATTTGCGATGCAATAAGATACTTGCACCTTGATGCTGCAGTCCTTCACAACGACATCAAAGTGAATAATATTGTTGTTGAACGAGGAAAGCTGGATGGTCCAGTAGTGCCAGTACTGATAGACTTTGGTAAAGCGTGTTTGATTCATGAGGCCAAACTGGCATTGCCTACGGAAAGAGATCCTCTAGCATTCGCTTTTATTGCACCGGAACTGAACGTAGGAGAAAGACAAAGCTGCAAAAGTGATATTTTTTCATTTGGCTATACGGTCAGGCGCATATCGTACATCGTTCGTGATTTTTCACTACGATACATTTACAGAAGTTGCCTTTTAGAGGATCCTTCTAAGCGCCCGGATATAGTTTCTCTGTACGGACAGCTACTACAGGCAGTACAGGACAAGGGCAAATAATGTAGCCATTAGTAACCAGAGCGGGATCAGGTGTAGTTTACGACTCCACTTGACAAAGGAGTCGAAACTACACCGTGTAGTTTGCGACTATAAAGTTTACGACTCTTTTGTCAAGTGGAGTCGTAAACTACACCTGATCGGCGAACCCGACCAGAGCTCTGCCTCTGGCATTTAGCTTACTTTTCCGATACAGTACGGGCCGATTTTGATTTTTTTATTGATAAGCATCGTTTTATTCCGTGCTATTGAACCGGAAATCTGCTTCAAAGCACGGGACGCAAAGCAATTGACAGCCACGTTTAGGTTAACGTTCTTTAAACTCAGTAAGTTCCGAAGTACGGGACACAGGAGATTCAGCTACGCCGGTTTAGGTTTTAACTCAGTATAGTAAGCTCCGAGTCTCGGGACGCAAAGCGATTCATCCACGTTTAAGTTAACGTTCATAAAACTAGTAAGTTCCGAAGCCCGGGACACAAAGCGATTCAGCCACGCAACGTTTAGATCATTTAACTAGTCACAAGCCGAGCAAGTTTAGCCCGCGCCACATCCGAACAAAACCTTTGATGCGACGCAGGCTTAGAATAATGCGTGATCATGATAGCAATTTCAGAAGCCCGGTACGCAACGACGTTTAGGTTTTAACTAGTCAGTAGTAAGTTTTCGCTCGCTAGCAGAGGTCTCTCGGTTGGGGGAGCCGGAGGTCACCAGAGGCGAAAGCAGAGAACTCTGTTAGCAGGGAATAGTAACCGGCTCCGAACCTCGAGACGCAAAATTCAGCTACGCTTCGCTCCAGGGCTTCTCTATCCACCGACCTATTTTTTAAATTTAACTTGTAAGTTAGATAACTTTTACAAATTCGTTTGAATGTGCCATTACGGTAACGTAAAACAATTTTAGCCGAACAATTTCAGAGAACTAAGTCATTTTACGTCACAGTAACCTGCAGTAAATGTCTGAAATAAAGTCCGTTAATGAGTGAACAATGTCTCTTAATTGTTAGCGGTGAGTTTCATCTCGACTCGATCTAAACTCAAAGGGAACGACAACTGACAGGCCACAATTTGATGGCTCATGTTTTCTGTCTATTTTCTGTTCTTAACTTTTTAACACTACAGGAAACAAAAGAACCATTTCAATAGAAAACGCCTAATTATAACGCCTAATCCTCATAGGCGTGAAGACTCAGCTTGAGCGAAATTAAAATATGAAAAGAATGCGGGCAAGTTGTCCCGCATTCCTTAGAGGTACTTGCAGATACACCCCGATGCGTCCTCTCATGTGGAGTGAGAGACCGTTTGATTGGTATTTAAGCAGCAGCACATTAATCATGTTTCCCTGGAGTGAGAGATCGTTTGATTGGTATTTAAGCAGCAGCACATTAATCATGTTTCCCTGGAGTGAGAGATCGTTTGATTGGTATTTAAGCAGCAGCACATTAATCATGTTTCCCTGGAGTGAGAGATCGTTTGATTGGTATTTAAGCAGCAGCACATTAATCATGTTTCCCTGGAGTGAGAGATCGTTTGATTGGTATTTAAGCAGCAGCACATTAATCATGTTTCCCTGGAGTGAGAGATCGTTTGATTGGTATTTAAGCAGCAGCACATTAATCATGTTTCCCTGGAATGAGAGACCGTTTGATTGGTATTTAAGCAGCAGCACATTAATCATGTTTCCCTGGAGTGAGAGATCGTTTGATTGGTATTTAAGCAGCAGCACATTAATCATGTTTCCCTGGAGTGAGAGATCGTTTGATTGGTATTTAAGCAGCAGCACATTAATCATGTCTCCCTGGAGTGAGAGATCGTTTGATTGGTATTTAAGCAGCAGCACATTAATCATGTTTCCCTGGAGTGAGAGACCGTTTGATTGGTATTTAAGCAGCAGCACATTAATCATGTTTCCCTGGAGTGAGAGATCGTTTGATTGGTATTTAAGCAGCAGCACATTAATCATGTTTCCCTGGAGTGAGAGATCGTTTGATTGGTATTTAAGCAGCAGCACATTAATCATGTTTCCCTGGAGTGAGAGACCGTTTGATTGGTATTTAAGCAGCAGCACATTAATCATGTTTCCCTGGAGTGAGAGATCGTTTGATTGGTATTTAAGCAGCAGCACATTAATAATGTTTCCCTGGAGTGAGAGACCGTTTGATTGGTATTTAAGCAGCAGCACATTAATCATGTTTCCCTGGAGTGAGAGATCGTTTGATTGGTATTTAAGCAGCAGCACATTAATAATGTTTCCCTGGAGTGAGAGATCGTTTGATTGGTATTTAAGCAGCAGCACATTAATCATGTATCCCTGGAGTGAGAGATCGTTTGATTGGTATTTAAGCAGCAGAACATTAATCATGTTTCCCTGGAGTGAGAGACCGTTTGATTGGTATTTAAGCAGCAGCACATTAATCATGTTTCCCTGGAGTGAGAGACCGTTTGATTGGTTAGTTGTATCCATGATTGCGTTTACTTTGCCTCGTGATTGGTTCAAGTAAAACAAATCGCGAATTCTTTCAGTTGGTGATTGGTTCATTGCGTATTTATTTCCCCTGTGTTGGCTCTTGTTTTGGTTTCACGACACTCAATCGAAAGCCGCTTTGAGGCCATCCCTTCATGTAGGACGACACGAATTGCTACCAAATTGTATTCTATTGTATTGTATTGTGTTGCGTTCTATTGTTGTATTGAATTGTATTGTGTTGTATTCTATTGTATTTTTGGTAAAAATTCGTGTCGTCCTAAATAAAGGGATTGCCCGCTTTGAAGAGGAGTCAGAGGAGTCTTCTGGAGTCGGAGCAAATCAGGTATAAGAATTTGGAAGGTTTTGAATATTTTACAGCACTTGATCCAGTATAGACTGATTTTCAGACGGTACGAGGTGGTCCGCTCATTTCCTCCCCCTCCCTGTCTGATGGACTTCATAGACTTTCATGTTCCTGACGTCATCAACCTTTGTTTTTACAATAAGCCAATACGAACACGCGTAAGAATTGAAGCGTGAGTGTAGAACAGTCGTACAGTGGCGGCTTTTACTAGTCTTTCATGCACTGAAAAAAAACATTCTACCGCTTCAAACTTCTGTCGATTTCTCAGAATGGTATCCTGTTTGAGCTGCTGTGGTTCTTTGGAGAGCAGGAACTTTTTAAACGGAAAATTGCGTGCAGTATTTGCAGTGACAGTGTATGAGAATGTATAGCGATGTTTCGTGTTGATAAACATTACAATTGTTATGCTAATGTACCAACCATGATTTGTAGAGCCCGCTTTGTGTTGGGAACCAATGGATCTCTGGTTGGCACATTAATAACAATAGATGACGACACACGAAACATCGCTATACAAGAAATATCAGCCTCGATTCCTGTGAGTGAGCCGTAAAGTTTATGACTGTGATCTTAGAACTTTTACTTTTATTTTAAAACGTTTTGAAGCTTGATATGTATGTCGATTAGTCACACGATACCCTAAAGTTGTCCTAGTGTAGTTTTTTGGTATCAGAGATTGTTTTAACCGGACTTTTGTGCAAAGTTTAGATGCCATTGCCGTACATGAGCTTACGGAGTGTGTTCATAATTCTGAAAACAAAAATATTCACCCAAGTGCCATAAACTTTTTCCATAACATACTTAGTATGTGTGTTCACTCCTACAGAAAAATCATAATATTCTTTGAAAGATTTGGTCTTCTTAAAGCTAAAAACCTAGGAGAATGTTTCAGATCGAATGCATGAGATTTGTATTAAAGCGGAGTACCAAAGCCCGTACGTAGATTCACAAACACTTTGTTTCGATGAATGAACGATTCCAATGCTTCCTTCGCGATCTGCTCTGAATATAGCTTCGAAATCCTGAAAACTTTACAACTTCGGTCGACACACTACTCAAGTCCTTCCCCGACGCCATTTAGAAAAATATGCGAGCACATTCCTTAAATTCCAGACTTTGCGAAAAGTGTAAAGTTCACTCTGATTGGTTCAAATTTTGACGTCAGGAACATGAAAGTCTATGAAGTCCATCAGACGGGGAGGGGGAGGAAGTGAGCGGACGACCTCGTACCGTCTGAAAATCAGGCTAGATCCAGTATGGCTTCCTTCTTCAACTGACGATTTTGCTGCTCTCTATCAAATAAATCTTACATAAGTTATCATTATGCGGAATATATTAGAAACCATCTCTCTCATATTCAGGAAAACAAGATATTTCTAAAGCGAGCTCATATCATAGATCTTCAAAGGCCTTGATCTGTATTTCCGCTCAATATTGATAAAACAAATTTTGTTATTTTTCATCCGCCACAAAAAAAATGTAGACACAAGGTTAATTTATCTATAAATCAGAAGGCTATCTCACAAGTAAACAATATTAGATATCTAGAGTCAAATCAAACGTGTTTCCAAAAAAATCAAAAGAAGTATAGGTGTTCTATGTAAGATTCGCCATTGTGTTACCCCCTAAGTTATCATTCAATTATATTATTCCTTGATATACCCTCATTTAACTTACGGATTATCTGTCTGGGGACCACCTATAGACCCCATGCATAAGTCCTGGTAACTAGCATGTCAACGAGGCCGGTAGGTCCTCTGGAATGTTGAAATTGAAGCGCCCAGGGAGATTGTGAAATGCACTGAATGGATGTTCAGTGAAACAATGCCGTTAATTTGCTATGCGCCTGGCTGGTTGCACTATAAAGAAACATTTTTCAACTAAACAATCATGTTCAACACGTTTCACACCTCCTGCTAGTATTTCAACTTCAACATTCCAGAGGAACTACCGGCCTCTTTTTCGTGTTGTGACCGCGCGAGTTACTAACCCCTTTTGCAATTTTTATGCATACGAATCTTTGAAAGGTTTTGAGTACTTCTGCGAAGAAAGTTTTGGCTTACAGAGAATACTCTATGTTCTATGCTTGTTTGAAATGTGAAATTTTGACCTTTCCTGACCCATGACCGCGTAAGAAAAAGCCTGGGTCGATTCTTGATCTTACGTCATCCAACTCATTCGACTTTGCAATAATTTGAATAAATATTTAGCATTTACTCTAAAATAACAGTTTTCTTTAGTAACAACTCACAGACTGTTTATATTCTCTATATATCGATGTTGTTGTGATAGGAAGCCGCCATGGAGAATAATGCATTAATGAGGTCAACAATGTTTGCTCTCTTCCTATATTTGTGGTGCTCCTGCTGGGCAAGTAAGTAAGTAAGTAAGTAAGTAAGTAAGTAAGTAAGTAAGTAAGTAAGTAAGTAATCTTTATTTATACACGGTACGCTCATCAGGGTTTTGTAAAAAGTTTACAATATAAAAATACGTTAAAATTATTGTACTACTATGTTAAATTGATATCGACAAATGACTACACCATTAAATTGTCCTACTAACAATACTATCAAACTCTAAACTGATCTATAATTGCTCAAATAAAAACCTGCTTTCCATGAGTGCCGTGTGCTAATTTAAAATCAAGTGAAGCTAACATAAGAAACTGCTGCAACCAGAGCGAAATCTACTTAGAGTTCTGGCTTGCCGCAACTCAATCGGAAGGCCATTCCATAGGACCGCACCACTATAGCCAAAGCTATTTTTGAGAAAGTTGGTGCGGGCATAGCTAATAGAGTGGAATGGTTATGAAACCCGGCAAACTTAAAAGGTTCAAGGTTCTTTATTTTACACTATTTACAGGTACATATAGGTATGAAATTTGACATAGGATTACTGCGAGAAAAGAAAATTAACAAAAGTACTATATATGGTTTACAGGAATTGTGTGTAGTGGCCAAAGTAGCTAACAAAGGCGCTGCGATTTATGTTGGAAGGGGGCAAGACAAAATATTGTGCAGGGTCATAGTTCATTAGCGTCCCCTGAACGACTGAACTCGCACGTTTCTATTGGCTGATTGATTAACACATTGGAATTTCTATTGTGTTTTGTGCAGGGTCACGGTTGAAAAAAGCTAACAAAGACATATAACAAAGAAGGTCGCTGGGTTTCATAACCATTCCACTCTATTAACTATGGTACGGGGTAGAGGAATAGCAAGTTTGCTCTCAGTGTCTCTTAGAGAATAATTCGTAACGCTGCTGCAGTCAACAAATTTCGAACGAAGATAGTCAGGGGCGAGTCCATTAAGCGATTTATAGACCATAACAGCTTTATGAATTTGGCGTTGAGTTTCAAGTTTTCTCCAGCCAAGTATTTCAAAGAGATAATCAGCATTAGCATCACGGTTTTGTAATTTTTGGAACTTATTAGCAAGGGTTTTATTGCAACTTCCCCACACAACACTACAGTAATCAAAATGTGGTTGCACCAGTGAATTGAAAATAAACTGCAGTGTTTTGTGGGAAACAAATGGTGTAATGCGCTTGAGGGCACCGATGCCAGAGGCTGAATTTTCTTACACAACTTATCAACGTGTTTGTTCCAGGACAGATTCTCATCGATATGAACACCGAGAGATTTTGTATTCGATACCTGTTTTATGGGAGCCCCATCAATTGGTAGTGACGGAGGGTTATTAAAGGTACTTAATTGTTGTCTTGATCCAATTAACATGAATTCTATCTTCGATTTATTGAGAGTGAGCTTATTCGCAATAAGCCATTCATTAATGTTAACAAGGTCCTGGTTCAGATTACGATCTATGGCATCAATATTATTACTTGCGAAAGTTAAGTGAGTGTCGTCAGCATACATTCGAGGCTGGAAATGGGTGAGGCAGTTTGGTAAGTCATTAATGTAAAGCAGGAACAATAGCGGCCCCAAAATTGTTCCATGTGGAATACCGCAGAATAGTGAACGGTTTTGTGAGAAACAACCATTTACAAAACATGTTTGATTGCAGCCATTCAAGTAAGACTTAAACCAATTATTCGAGGCGCCCCTGATGCCGTATTCGTTTAATTTTGATAGCAGAATATCGTGATCCACCGTATCGAATGCTTTCTTGAGATCTAAGAAAACAACGGCGTTCACATTGCCGTGATCAATATCGTATGCGCAATTTTCAGTGGCTTCAAGTAATGCAGTAACTGTAGAATGAAGGCATCGGAACCCTGATTGATGGCTCGAGAGTAAGTTATTTTCCCTTAGAAAAGCAAAGACCTGATCGTAAATTAACCTTTCGAAAACTTTCGCCACAACAGGAATAATTGAAATGGGGCGATAGTTATTCAAATAAGCGCGCTCACCCTGTTTGAATAAGGTATTACTCTTCAGGGAAAATACCTGTGACAATGGAACGATTAAAAATCAGGCACTGAGAGAGAGTTAGCGATCAGGTCAGCACATTCCGAAGAAGTCTAGCGGATATTTTATCAAAGCCAGTCGCTTTAGATTTACTTAGGTTAGATAATAAAGAGAGGACTTTGGAGCAATTCGTTGGTTCCAGTTCAAAGCTCACATGATTAGGTCCCAAAACTACTAAGATAGTCTAAGTGCGAACGGCTATTTCCATCGCATGGTATATCATTCGCGAGTTTGGGCCCTTTGCTAGCAAAATGGTCATTAAATGCCTGAGACAGCTCTTGTGCGTTACTATTGAAGGTGCCGTTTTGTTTGATTTCTTTTATGTGAGAGCTCTTTGATTTGCTCGCAGTAAGCTCATTAATAATGCCCCAAGTCTTGCGTGAGTTCCCTTCATTTTCATGAAAAGCATTTTTGTAATGTATTTCCTTAGTTTGCTTAATTTCGACTAACGCGCGCTCTGTGAGACTGTAGATCATAGCAATGACGTCATATCCAGGTTCCTACAGGATTCTAAAATCAAATGAAGGACATTTTGAACTGAACTTTGGCGATGCGATTGTTTTCAAGATGAAATTTATAGAGAACGAAAAGACTTCGTTGACTTACCCCGCGGTCAGATTCAGTCTAGAAAACCGCCAAAGCTCGCTTTCTTATGACGTCAGTGGTAAGATAGCTTGAAGTTCAAGAAAACCTTAGGCGGTCTGTCACGTTTTCGTCATGTATGATAGCGCCTTTCTACTGTTACTTAATTATTTCTCGTTTTGCTTAAGAAGAGCACGAAATCAAAGAGAAAGAGTTCAAAGAAGAAGGAGATACATTGCCGTACTCCATCACATTCACCAGTCACGGCGAATTTTACTCGCAAACAGCGTGCATTTGATGAATATGTTGCTCTTATTGTCGACGCATGCACTGCTGTTCAATCAAGCCAGGGGAAGATGTTGGATGCTCCCTCGACCACAATTTGGATAGTTCGAAATCAACTGGAACGACGATATTCAAACGAGGTACTGGAAATAACTTTTCCGTATGAAGAAAGACACTTTCAGAAAACTGGTGGTTCTCGTGCGCCCTGACCTAGGGCGAAGAGATACACGGCTCCGAGAGGCGATTGCCGTAGAGAAGAGAGTAGCTGTCGCACTCTGGCGCTTGGCCGGCTGTGGAAGTTTTAGAGAAATTGCGGCGCATTTTGATGTTGGAAAGTTGACCTGCGTAACAATAACCAAGGAATTCTGCCAGGCTCTGAACAGGATTTCGGAAAGATTTATTAAGTTTCCAAGAACTTGCCGAGAGACCACTCGAACCATGCATAGCGGCATTCCAGGACATATGTACAATTCCACAGGCTCTGGAGGCCTTGGATGGCACCCACATCCCCATTATTACACCAGCTAACGATCCTTTCGACTATTTTGACTGAGAACATAGGTACAGCGTAATTATGCAGGCAGTCGTGGGCGATAATCTAATGTTTCTCGATACAGCGATCGGATATCCCGGTAGCATGCACGATATGCTAGAGTGCTGCGTTCATCTGATTTATATACTAGGGCTGAGCAACAATCGATATTAAATGAACCAGTTGTAATGATAAATGGTTCAAATGTGTGTCCTCTCTTGCTTGGTGATGGTGTTTATCCACTATTACCGTGGCTGATGAACCGTACCCAAACACTGCCAACCTAACTGCATCTTAGCGTCACTTCAGTACTACCGCTCTCGTCTGCTAGGGTGACGGTGGGTGAGCGTGCTTTTGGTATTCTTAAAGCGCGGTGGCGAATCATCTTGAAAAGGCTTGAAAACAACGTCGGCGCATACTCCATAATTTATGCCAGGAAGCTGGAGACAATTTTGACGACGAGGAAGTTATCAGGAGGGCTATTGCAATTGAGAGGCAATATGCCAGAGCATATTATGAATGCTGCTCGAAACGGCAATGGTCAGGATATTCGTCTTGTAGTTCGAAACCACATGCAGCAATAGTGTTTTGCTTTGAACGTGGGACAAATAATAGTTTCAGTCTCTGCTTTGGCACGGTTTTACCTATCTGTATTTGCCAATGCACGGAAAACAGCATCTGATGCATGGGCAGAATATACCAATATTATAAACTTGAAACATTTTCCGAGATACTTAGAAATATTGCGTCACATACCACTATCCCAAAGAAGCGGCTGCTTTCGTATGCTACGGTATAATAAGCCAAGAAAATGAAGATCATAGAACTATAACTGTATTTTATTGAACAATAAATCAATGTCGAAGTCAATTAAAATAAAACCGTTAAGTTACATCATACTTTTTTCATCATGATCTACAATATACCTTAAAGGTATTTTTTTAAGTTAATGAACAATAATATTGAAGTTAAAAAACACTAACGTTGCCATTAATTCATACTTTTCATTATAATATACAATAGACCATAAAGGCTATTTTTTTTCAAATGCGATATTGTGACAGAAGCGATATTGTCTATAAACTGTAACCTCATTTTTTTCATACGACTACGGAATTACTCTTTCATAAAGTAGAATAAATAGAGTTTTACATTTTATAAGCTTGAATTTACCGAATGAATTAGTAATTTGAATGTTGCTGTTATTTTATTATAAAAAAATGAATTAAAATGTTGAAAACGTAGCTTGTTAGTAAAGCAATATATGAATTTTCAATTTGTTTGTACCGAAGGCTGCCATGTGACAACTACAGCTGGGGGCACTCATAAACAATCCAAAGTAGGCAAAATATAATGTAACTGCATACTCTTATTCCCAGTGGTTTATATTTTGTCTGAGTGGCCCCTTCGGCTTGTGCTTTAACATTTCTCTCATGTTCTCAAATGCCCATCGTGTTTTATGATAGTATATAACATGGCTAAGGCTTCTTTATGTGTTAAATATCTGATATATATATATGTATATTTGGGGGGGGGGGGGGGGGTGGGGAGGGGGGGTGTAAAACTATAAAACGAAGACCCTGAATATTTGGATCAATCACGGTTTCTGTGATTTTTAACTGGTTTTATTTTAGGCAGGGCCTTTAAACCAATTTGGGCCCCGTCAAATACGGGAATGACCCTGTAATGTTAATTCAGACCCGATCATATATGCAGACCCCAGTTACTCGGTCATATCATATTCAGACCCATAAAATGTTAATTCAGACCCGATCTCCATCAAATGTGAGATCAGCGGTAATATATTAATCGATACCGGAAATAAAAACAATTACCGACATCGGGAATAACCGGATCCGAATAACCAGACTCTGATTGTTATTGTTTACGTACCCACGGATTGACAATGAAAGCCGGTGCCGGTAATCATGAGTTTTATTAATTGGTCTCCTTATCACTAATTGGTCTCCTTGTGAAGTGGTTTGACGATGTTTCGTGATGATAGAACGTAAAAAAGGGTCTTCGTTCTTCGGTCTTCGTTTTATAGACACCCACTGACCACGGCATGCCGCGACGTTGAAACGTGTTTTTGCCCTGCTAATCCAATTACAGAAATACGGCACGGCAAGGTTACGGCAAGGTTACGGCAAGGTTACGGCAAGGTTACGGCAAGGTTACGGCAAGGTTACGGCAAGGTTACGGCAAGGTTACGGCAAGGTTACGGCAAGGTTACGGCAAGGTTACGGCAAGGTTACGGCAAGGTTACGGCAAGGTTACGGCAAGGTTACGGCAAGGTTACGGCAAGGTTACGGCAAGGTTACGGCAAGGTTACGGCAAGGTTACGGCAAGGTTACGGCAAGGTTACGGCAAGGTTACGGCAAGGTTACGGCAAGGTTACGGCAAGGTTACGGCAAGGTTACGGCAAGGTTACGGCAAGGTTACGGCAAGGTTACGGCAAGGTTACGGCAAGGTTACGGCAAGGTTACGGCAAGGTTACGGCAAGGTTACGGCAAGGTTACGGCAAGGTTACGGACATGGCGTAGTTTGTTTCATTCATACGAAATCTGCTCAGAGCAGATTCAAACTACGGCATGTCCGTAACTACTCTGGGTACCAGAGGTTCTACTGTCTCTATTCGCGAAAGTTAGGCGCCAAGTAGAACCTCTGGTACCCCAGGGTAGTCCGTAACAATCAAACTACAGAAATACCGTACAGCATGTCGGAACGGATCAGCGTCGCGGCATGAGGCAATATGTGTCCCAGGCCCCTGGTCCCAGATCACGAGACCTTACTGCTTACAAGATGGCGTCCCGAGTGAGGAAGTTCTGGTCGTTTCGCGTTACTATACTTCTTGTATTTGTCCTTTGTGCCTCCTTTATCTCATCACAAGCTAAAACGTGCAAGAAACTTGATGTTTGTTCATGTGAAATGAGTGATGGCTCCGGTGTTATCAGCCTGTGGGATCTAGATGGCAAAAGTGGGCCCAAGTAAGCAAGCTTATTAAAAGGAGTTAAGATTTAAGGACTTTATTTTACAAATTTATACTAATAAAATCGACGCTTTGCAGTGTTGATTTTGTCAATTTTCTTTTTATTGCTTCTGACCCAGCTGTGTTTTTATTTAATTCATGAAGTGAATCAACTTTTCTCTCATATTTTGCCTGACAGTGTTTAACTTATTAATTAATTCCTCTCCTATATAAGAACAAAGGTTGCAACATTAAACGTGCTTGTTGTGTTCCACCAGGTTCACGAAAGTACCTGATACAGACCTGGGGGCTTATACATTCGATTATAACCCGTGCAGTGGCTTTAGTAACGGCATTGGATGCAAAGATGTCAATGTAAGCATAACTGCAATACGCTTATTACCCCTGCGAAATGAAGCTGAGAATTCCTAGGAATTCCTAGGATTTTCCTAGGAATTTGTTCCTAGGAATTCTTAGGAATTCCTAGGAATTCCTAGGAATAGAGGTGTTAATTTTCACGGTAATTGGAACATGGAATTCCTAGGAATTCCTAGGAATTCCAAGCTTTGGTTGAGTTTGGAATAGCTGGGAATAAAATTCCTAGGAATTCCTAGGAATTCCTAGGAATTCTTAGGAATTCTTAGGAATTCTTAAGATCAATAACTACAGGCCAGCAAACCTTTGAATTCAAGGAATATCTGGGAATTTTTATGAATTTCTTGGAATATCTGGGAATTCCTAGGAATTCCTAGGAATTTTGCTTGGAATACCTGGGAATTCCTAGGAATTTGTTGTATGTACTTAACTTTGAATTGAAAAAACATTAAAAGGTAGAATTTTGCCAAACCGAAGGGTAAACATATAGGTTAGGGTCTGGCAGTAAACTAACAGATATCAATAATGAGTCAATGCTTATTTCTTGCCATTCTATCTTTTAGTTTAATTATTAAACTTATAAAGGCTGTGCAGTCTATACAGAGTTACATGTATTAACAAGACTGATTGTGATTTCTCTCACTACATTAATTTTTGTAGGTAATTGGCAGTGGACTTTTTCCAGTGTTCAGCTTTCTTTGAGAGTTTTTAGATTTGAAAAGCTTCTGATCTGCAACTTGAAACCCTGAAAATATAAATATAATCAATAAAATTAGAATTACACCTTCACCAGATAAAGGATTTTACATGTCCAGTGTGGCGTGACAACCGGAAATTACAAAGGAATCCCTTGTGCTTCAAATCTTGTCCAATAAATTGTTAATAATTAACTGGTTAAATTGCTTTTGGAATGAGTTTTTCAAAGTAGAAATTATGGCTCAATGCCTTGATCGCTGAGTTAAACACATTGACCAATGGTTGTCTTGAAAGCTAGGATAATTGAGGTTAAATGAGCTAGTATATGTAGGAGTAATATCTCACTACACATATGCATATACAAACAAAATTATTCAAATCGTGCTCTACACTTATACTAGCAGAGACTGTGATTAAAGCTCACATTAATCCTTCAATTCATAGCCCAAAACATGCACTTAAAGCTCTACAGATTGAGAAGTTCTCACTGCAAAGTTTTCAAGTTTAATTTATTGAGAGCGTAACTCATGGTCCGATCAATAAGTAATATAAACAAAACCGTATTAAACACGGGAACCTAATTGATATGCATGTTCGAGAAGCATCTTACCACATTTTCATAAGCTTTAAAGAATAGTTTCTTGAAATGTATTCGAGAACATTACTTTAAAATGCACAATAATGACAAATTAGCGAACTGAACTACTAGAAAAACCGTAAACTTAATTGTTTTGTGTCAAATGCGTGTCTGACAGAACTTTCAGTTTCATTTAACGGATTTAATTAAAGTAAAACATATGCTCACCTTTTACAAAGATTTCTCCAGGAATTCATCTCATCTAGAACTGATATGCCCTGATATTACCTCAGTTGGCAGTAGTTATTATAATCTTTCCATCTAAGCATTCTCTTTCGTGAAATACTGTTGGGCGAGCTGTAAAAACCTCCAACAAACGCACGAGTGAACACAGTGAAATGAACAAGTCTCACTTCACCTAATGGCGCATAATTTGAACTTCAGCCAATCCCTGGAGGCCTGTCAACTCCTCCAGCCAATCAGGTGCAAGCTATTACGAAATATTTATCAACTTGATTCTAGTCTTCACTCGGTTGAAGTGGAAACATGGCAGAGAGTTCTTTTAAGTTTTGTTCAAATTTCTTAACAACAACAACACATTTTCGAAGATTTAGACAAATACTTTGCCTCATTTAAACACTGGGAAGGTCAAATCGGTGAGTAATAGTAAAAATAACCAGGAAAATATCGTGATATTAAGCTTTTCTTCTGTTAAGCCTCGGTCAACAAAATAATTATGACAACAAGTTTACAATAATAAATTACATGTATAAGTTTTAAAATTTCTCATGAAAACGATCTTAGCTTTCCAATAAAGTATTTAGAAATATGTGAGTGCATGATCTTAGTCAATTGGTAACGTATCCTTATAAAGTATCCTTATAACTTTACTCTGAAATTAATTGCTCAGAGGAAGCTTAAAGGTATTTAGGAATTTCTGTCTAGCAGGGCAGGGAAGACATGAAGTTGAACACTTCTAAATTCAATGTCTAACTTAAGAAACTTAAGAAAACCTTCATTAATTCCTTGGAACTCTCAGGAATTCCAAGCCTAAAAAATAACACCTTCACAAAATAGCTTCAGTCAAGATTCCTAGGAATTCCTAACTATTCCAAGCTTTTACACTCTTATAAACCTAATTGCTAGTAATTCCCAGAAATTCCAAACCCTGAAAGGCAGAGCTTATTTGCAAAAGTGGGAATTTCTGGGAATTTCTGAGAATTCCTAGGAATTCCCAGAAAGCTGGGAATACATTTCGCAGGGGTACCATTGTACATGGACCCTGTATGAGGGACCGGTCATAAATTAGAGGGTTGCTTGTGCATTGCATATTTGAGGAGTGACCCTCCTCAGTATTTAACATGTAATTTTTTGTACCCCCCCCCCCCCCCCCCGACTCCCCTCATAGTAGTTCTTAGTCACTGTAAAAATTGCTTAAAGACTATGAATATAAATATATTTTATGCCTTTCTTCAGTGCTGACAGGGGGCAATATAGCTATAGATGTATGTAAGCCAGGACGAAGTTTGGTGCATGATCGCGAGTGTGAGTGTAGATAATTATAGAGATGGCCAGTTTAAAAGTAAAGTGTTTTAAAGTCATGAAATCATGAGTTATTAATTCCTGAATTCGAAGTTCTTTATTTGGAATTCTCGAATGAGAAAATGAACTGAAATAATATAATATATTCACATAGGTTCCATTCTTTGATCGATCTTCCAGCCAGTTGACCTCTGGGTCATGCACTAGCTGTTTATATTTGATAAAACGTTTGCAAGTTACATTTGGCTAGCATTAGATTCCCAAAAACTCAATTCTCTGCCAATGTGGACTGGATAAAAACTTGCTTTAACCTCTTCGATATGTGATTTCAGAGTTCAGCAGGGCATTTTGATTTAAAGATCAAAAAATTTGGCCACTTTGGGAAAGTGAAGGGGATTGGGGCGAGGGTGATCTCGCAAAGGCACTTGGGATTGTTACAGCGGACACGCATCGTACCGGATACAAACAAACACAGTGAATATCACAATTAACTCATCGAATACAAGCAGAGAAAGTGAAATAAGCTTGAAAGAAGACACTGTACCAGAAGTAAAGCTCAACAGAAGTGTCCAGAAATGTGGGTTTAAAAAGCCAATTAACTTACTTAAAGCAGAGCAAAGAAGCGAAAACTACTGTGGAAGGGGAGTTAGCAGCAGTTAAGCGAACTCTGTGGCCGAATGCTACGATCCGAACACGTTATGCTTTAGACGATTACTATGTTTCCCATCATCATGGATTTATGATTCTAAAGTTGTACTTTGTAACTTTAAACAGGCCCTGTTCTGTTCTTGGGATTGTAGGGTGAAGAGGCGGAAGGAATTGGTATGTGGTCAATCGCTACAAACACATGTCACCATGGCGGACTTAAAGAGGTTCAACGTTTACCAACGTAACATGATTCAGTGATTTATTGGAGATTGGAGATAATAACTGTATATTATCAACTGTATATATCTCTGTTATTGCTTAATCTTGTGGCTCCCTTGAGGGAACAATTCCTAGACGATATTTCTTTGTAATAAATTTATAACTCCGCTTCCCATCCGAGGTGTAAGACACATTTTCTTGTCGAGTCAGACTTGCAGCTAATTCTCTTGTCAGTAGTTATTCAATGCCTACAATCCCATGAACAGAACAAGACCTGTATAGCTAAAGTTACAAAGTATTTAATACTTTAAAGTGTCAAATCCATGATGGTGGGAAACGTAGGAATTGGCTAAAGCATAACGTATTCGGATCATAGCAATCGGCCACACAACTTCACTTTACTTCTGCTAACTCCTGTTCCACGATAGTTTTCACTTCTTTGCTCTGCTTTAAAAGTTGGCTTTTATGAACCCACATTTCTGGACACTTCTGTTGAGCTTTACTTCTGGTACAGTGTCTTCTTTCAAGCTTATTTCACTTTCCCTGCCTGTATTCGATGAGTTAATTGCGATATTCGCCATGTTTGTTTGTATTCTGTATGATGCGTGTCCCCTGTAACGATCCCAAGCGCCTTTGCGGAACCACCCTCGCCCCAATCCCCTACTCTTTTCCAAAGTGGCAAATTTGATTTAGCTACAACATTATGATCCATGGCTACACTAAATAATAACTTTGTCACACAATCGTTGTTCAGATTGGAAGGTTCCAGAAGTACTTAGACTGCATGCGTCAATGCAATTATCCATTATCAAGAGAAGGTTCTAGATGTAATCAAGCTCTCAATAGGTCATTTATTCCACACACAATAGTAATTTAACAAATCACTTAGTGGTGATGATGTAACGATGATGTCAGTGGTCACGTGATTTTAAGTACATGCCCATATCTCCCTCATTTCTAATGCCAGCTAGCTGTCTCAAACCTAGACAGACATGGTAGTGGGTTGCTATCAATCAGTTGGTGGTGATGACGTAACGATGACGTCATTGATTACGTGATTTTAAGTATATACTAAAATAGCTCACTGACCATCCATGAGTTGCCCTTAGGGGCCCTATGTTTGTATTAACACATCCATATTTAGCATTTATACATGTACCTCCATTCAGCAGCAAAGCAGTAATTTAACGTGAATAAAACCTGCTATGAAAGAATCAGTGCCTTGCCATTTTCCAGATTGGTTACCCTGTCAAGGAATAATGTTTTTTATTTGCTATATTATTTTAGGTATGTCAAAACACTCCTACAGGCAATTTCCCCTGTGGTTCAAGTGAAACATCATTCACTTATGATACTGCATCAGAGCATGTTATTATTCACTATAAAAAAATCACTTATAAAAAATATACAAGGTATGTTTTAATTACTTTCTGGAGAAGATACAGACATCTCAGGTGATCAGTGTTTCTCTTTGGGCAGGCATGTGCTCAAAGGGATTAATTACCTTAACTGACACACCTTAGATTTCTAGTTTCAGTTCTCAGTTGTAGTTCTTGTTCGAGTGTGTCCTAGATATGTTTGTTAGGAGTATTTTAGTCTGGTTCATGCTGTGTTGTTATTAGGGTGCTCAGTTTGGGGGAATTTAAAAGAATGAGGTACTCTGCAGCATAGTTAAAATTAGTTATATGCACTGACCACCCCCCCCCCCCCCCCCTTCACCAAGGAACTGCTCCCTCTCCCTCCATCAGGCTCCCCCTCCACCACTCCCTTCACCCTCACACCAAGGCCTGATTACATTTAGCCACTGGATGTCACTCAGAGCTTCTGATTTTGCCTGACCTTACCCCAATCTATTTTCCATTTTCCACCTTTTTCCCAATTTCTGAATGTGCTGACCTTACCCCCAAATCCTGATAACAATCCTGAATAGGAATAGACAGAATAATTCCAAAAGAGTGTGCCCTTATTATCATTATTTTAAAGTGCTGCTTCTCTTAATTAGATCCACGAGCATCACCCTTGTTTGTGACAAAACTCAGGAAGGGTCATTAGGTGATGGTATTTCAGAGAGACAGAGTCCACCATCAGCCTCTGAGTATGTAAGTACACAACAATTCCAGTATACTAGTGTTAACCTTGTTGGTTGTCAGTCAGTATTATTAGGTAGGAATTGGACTTCAAATGGTGTATGTTACAGCAAGGTATCCTTAGGGTGTCTGAAGGCTGACTGAGTTAGCTGCTTTTAGCTTTAAAGGCTTAATACTGTCAGTCAGACACCTAATGGAAGTTAATTCAGGGTGCCTGCAGGGACCATCCAAGGAACTAAGAAATGCACAAACCCCTGCGAAATAAAGCTTAGAATTCCTAGGAATTCCTAAGAATTTGCTAAGAATTCCTAGGATTTTATTCCAAGGAATTCCTGGGAAAGCCTAGGAATTCTTAGGAATAGAGGTGTCAATTTTCACAGTAATTGGAACATGGAATTCCTAGGAATTCCAAGCTTTGGTTGAGTTTGGAATACAATGTAGCTGGGAATAAAAATAATTGCTATGAATTCTTAGGAATTCTTAGGAATTCTTAAGATCAATAACTACAGGCCAGCAAACCTTTGAATTCAAGGAATATCTGGGAATTTATATGAATTTCGTGGACTATCTGGTTCCTAGGAATTTTGCTTGGAATATCTGGGAATTCCTAGGAATTTTTTGTATGTACTTAAACTTTGAATCTAAACACATTAAAAAGGTAGAATTTTGCCAAACCAAAGTGTAAAAATATAGCTAACAGATATCAATAATGAGTCAACACTTATTTCTTGCCCATTCTATCTTTTAGTTTAATTATTAAACTTATGAAGGCTGTGCAGTCTATACAGGGCCTCTGATCGCACAATTGATAAAAAATCGCATCCGATCGCATAATTCGCAAATTTCCGCACAATCGCGCATAATTCTTACAAATAACACAATATGAGTCAATAAAAATGGTACAACCTTGTGACAGTTGTCTTTGTGGTGCTTTATAATGCAATTTCACGGTAATTTACTGCCCAAAACATCGCAAGAAAGGACAAGAAACGATCACCATTCGATACGTCCATTTGATTTTGTCAACGAAAACGTCCAGGCGTTCTTGCATTGCTTCACGCGCCAGGGATCTGGTACTGAATTAATTCTAAAGTGTATTCTCATTGGTGCATAACGAAAACAATGGATAGAGTGTTGACCACTCAGAATCATTGATATATTCCACGTTATTGTTTGCTGTAAAATAGTCGCTTTTTCGCGCGAATCTTGATCTCATCTGCTTATACAATGTATTTCTTGTCGTTTTTGCCTGAATTTTTCAATATATTTATATTTTATTTGTTTAAAAATCACGTTTGTTCTTAATTGTTGCACAAAATATCTTCGTAAGTGTGCAGAAGAGAGTTTTTTTTCTCCTTAGACCATGTATAATAGCTTAAAATGAGCTAAAAAAAATTGCATAATTTCCCGCATAATGAGCCCTGAATAGGCCTTTTGCAACAGACAGTCACGTGACTTGTTGGCCCATAGTAACGCCATACTGGGTTGCAAGCTAACCAGCTCTCCCTTGACAACCAACAGAGATTGACTGAGCCGTGGTATCATAGCTGGACTTCGAAGCGTTTTTTCGTCTTACTTACTAAATTCATCTAGAAATAAGTCTTATACAGAACAAAAGTAAGGGTTTTTCTTTACTTTTGATCCGGTATTTTGTCAAATATGCTGCACAAAATAGAGTTTGGACGCTCAAACGAACTCACCTCGAATCTCAGGCATGGCAAACATGGCGGCCGCTAAACACAACTTAGTGAACTCTTTCGATTGCTTGTTTTTTAATGCTAGTGAATAATCGGTCAAACACAATAAGCTTTTGCTCAGGACTCAAAAGAATATTGGGGAGCAATTATAGAATACCCCGCAACTTGGATCATTAATAATTCATTTTCTCAAATTTTCATACAAACCTTCTAAAAACCCAACCCTGAAATTTAAAAAAAACCTGACCATTTTCGACTCCAAATCATTCATAGAACGACCCTACATACACCTGCACTATAACGGAGAATTTAGCATAGTTTAGCACAGTTTTCAAGTTATCTTTCGAAGTTGCGGGGTATTCTATAATCTAAACAATATGGGGATAAATACGGTTTACTCTAGGCGCTCGTTCATGTACTTAAAAAAAATCTGTGTTTAACTTTAATTAAGGCTATATTTAAGCTCAGAAAATATTCATAAATGTTGTATTATTTAAAATTAAATGTTCGTTTCCTTTGCCTTAACTTAGAAAAGGACAGGCTATGGCTAGCTACATTTACTTGAGGAGATGCAGAAATTATCTTAGAATATTATTTTAGTTTGATACTGAATCTGTGGGTGATTACATGTCCAGTTTTGAAGCAAAGAAAAATATCAGGACTTTGATAAGTTTTATATATCCCTACTTAGTCATTGGAGAGAATGTTATATATTTTGTTTCTTATTTTGCTATTAGCCAGTAACAGGCATACATTATTAACCACTCGCTATAAAATTTTAATAATATTAAAGGAACACTGTCAATTAACCCAAAAATGATAAACATTCTCATGACTAAAGACAAAAATATTACCCTGCAAGCAGAGGTTTCTCATCTCTCTGCCAGGCATGAGAGTATGCAGTGTACTAGCCGAGAAAATTTGAGCCAATTTTGATAAAGGATGGCAAAGATTTGAGTGGATGAAAAATACTGCTTTTAAGAGAAATTTAGAGCAACTTGAAATATGTTCACTGTAACCGAAATCATGCTCTGACGAAGGGCTAGCGCTCGAAACGTCAGCTGCTACTCGCTTTCCACGGCGGTTAGCATACCTCAATCAACTTTACTTGATTACATACCATTGTTTATCTTCCCCGCCGACGCAGACCAAAACTAGTTTTTACAGGAACTAGTTGCCTATCAAGTTTATAGAGGCCCGGTTATTAGGGGGAGGTGGGGTGCTGTTATCCCTTATCCCTATATTTTTCAGGATAGTTAATCACTTATCCCTGAGATGCAGATGGCTGTTATCGATTATCCCGATGGACTTTGGTTATCCCTTATCCCTACTGTTTTCTGGTTTGTTATCCCTTATCCCAGTCATTATTTTGCTAGTTATCCCTTATCCCCAATACCCCTAACCAGGCCTCTTCATAGAATTAGCTTTTGTAATCCACTTTGTCATCCTTTATTGAAAAATTTTGAAAACCATATCCGGGCATTCACATAGTATTACTATTCGAATTCAGGGTGTTATCAGTTTGTAGTTTTGTTTTAAAGAAACTTGAAGATTCAATTCCAATGACAGTGCCCCTTTGACATCCATTAGACCATGTAAAAGTATATATTAGATTAATAAACACTATCAGATATATTCCTTAATTTTTTGGTTTTATATGCCTTGCTTCTTCCTGGGGGTACTCCCATATATGGACTATACGGGGATGATCCACTGGACAGGGTATGGTTTTTCGAGTTTCTGGTCTTAGACAGGGTATCCATTTTCACATTGACAGATCTTGAACAGGGTATGGTATTTATCACTTTTGACATGACATTTATCTGATGTAAACATCATACTCATTACCAGATATCGATTTGTAATCAGTTTATCCCTGACCTCTAAATAAAACAGTCGACTTTATAGACACTTCTTGTGGATTCTTGTATTTTCGTCTTATAGAAGGGTATAAAATTTTAAAGTGCCTATCACCCTTTTGCAATTTTGATAGCTTATGAACCTCCGAAAAGGTTTGAGTACTTCTGTGAAGAAAGTTTTGGTTTAAAGTGAATACTTTATGTTCTACGCTTGTTTGAAATCGTGTAAATGTGACCTTTCCTGACCCATGACCGCGTAAGTAAAAGCCTGGGTCGAAACCTGGGTAGACGTCATCTTGACGTCATATAATTAATTCGGCTTTGCAATCATTTGAAGAAATACTTAACATGTTGACTAAAATGACTTTTTTCTTTACTAACAACTCAAAAACTGTGTATATTTTCTATGCATCGATGTTGTTGTGATAAAAACGCGCCATGGAGAATAATGCATTAATGAGATGACGTCTACCCAGGTTTCGACCCAGGCTTTTACTTACGCGGTCATGGGTCAGGAAAGGTCACATTTACACGATTTCAAACAAGCGTAGAACATAAAGTATTCACTTTAAACCAAAACTTTCTTCACAGAAGTACTCAAAACTTTTCGGAGTTTCATAAGCTATCAAAATTGCAAAAGGGTGATAGGCACTTTAACACTTTGTCTTGAACAAGGAGTAGTATATACAATGGCGGTTCTAATTCACATCCTTATATAAGCCCCCATTATCCCCCCGCTAAGGACCACCACCCACAAAAAAATTATTATTCCAATTCGCTTCCCCATATAAGCCCCCCGCGGCTGCGGAGCAGCTCCCACAGATGGCCCCATCCCCCCCAGAAAATTTATAATTTTTCAATTAGAGGTATGTATATCTAATGTATACCTGAGGTTAGAGGTATGTATATATAATGTATACCTGAGGTACCATGCGCGGTGAGAATTTATGCAGTTGGCTAAAGATCGGAGAGCAAGCCTTGTGTGACAAGTCGTGCATAGGTACGTACTGTAAGATCCATTTATATAAAATAAGGCAGGGAAGGCCTATTCCAAGACCTTGTCGCGGGTGCGGAAAGGGAACTCAGAGCACTTTTTATACTTGTGTTGAGTGCGGCTCTCTATTACTACGGGTAGAACTAATAAGGAAGGAAAAGGCAGCAAGGCGGCAGTTCTTAGAAGTACTGCAAGAGCTTTTACGGATTCGAGAGAGGCGGCAGTTCTTAGAAGTACTGCAAGAGCTGCTACAGATTCGAAAACCTATCTAGAGATACGTGTGAAACATGGCTGCTATAGGCCACCATCAGAATTCCCCACTAGTATTCGAACGCACTAAATGGGTCATTGGTAAGTTCTTACGAGGCTGGCAGATGGATATTCCAAAGGGTCAGGAATTTGGTGCCGACCCAACGGCATTCTTAGATGGTGTCCGCCATACGATCCATAAAAAGCTAGAGGAAGAGATTGTCGATCTAAGAGGTGTGAAGTTCCAGCTAGCCTTGAGAGTACAGCTACTAAAGTACAAACTCGATGGTAGTGAAGAATCCATCGACGCAATACTTCGCCACAAGCAGGAGGCCGTATTGCAATCCAACGAAATCGATTCCGCGTTAGATAGGTCTTTTCCTGCGATCCAAGAGACCCTAGAGAAATGGACGCATAGAGGCTCAGGGTGGGTGGTAGACCGAGTAGTTCTGCTTTGGCTCGACATTGCACGATATCAACCATTACGAGGCGGCTCATACATTTCACTACCTCCAGAAGTCAAAAACAAGAGGGCTGTGATTAATGTTCAAAATAAGGACGATAACTGTCTACGATGGGCACTACGATCAGCACTGTTTCCCGCTGAGATCAACACCCAAAGACCATCTAAGTATCCTAAGGAGAACGAGGATGGCCTAGACTTTACAGGAATCGACGCACCAACACCCATATCACAGATTTGTAGGGTTGAGAAGCAAAACAACCTCGCAATCAATGTCTTCGGCTGGGAGAAAGGTGTGATCGTCTATAGGATTAGCAAGCAATGCGTAGACACCCGCCGCATTAACCTGCTGTTAATAGAGGAATCCGGAAAGTATCACTACACTTGGATCAAGGACTTGAACCGCCTCCTATTCAACCAGAGCAAGCACGAGCACCGCAAACACTTCTGCGAGAGGTGTTTACATGGATACTGCCGAAAAGATCTACTCGAAAAACACATTCAAGAATGTAAAGGTATAGGACAGACAGCAGTGAGAGTTGAGATGACTGAAGAGGGTAAGAACAAGCTATCCTTCCAGAACTGGTACAAACAGATGAAGGTTCCCTACGTCATTTACGCCGATTTTGAGGCATTGACCACTAAGATCGAAGAACCAGAGCCGGCAGCAGAGCTGGCACCAGAACTGCGCAGCAACACCCAGAAAACTCAACTACATGAGGCTTGCGGATTCGGCTACATCGTGGTGAGATGTGATGGCCATACAGAGACTCCAGTCGTCTATAGAGGGCCCAATGCTACAGAAATGTTCCTGGAGGCAATACAACGAGAAGAACAAAAAGTTGAAGCGGCTCTATCTAAACGTAAAGCCCTATGCATGACTCCAGAGGACAGCATAGCCCACCGAAGTGCAACAATTTGCCACATCTGTCAGAAATCTCTTAATGGGGATTCAGTTCGCGATCACTGCCATATCACTGGAAAGTATCGTGGAGCAGCACACAATGCCTGTAATCTACTCCTGCGGATAGACCCAAAGAAGACCATAATACCAGTAGTCTTCCATAATTTGCGGGGATACGATTCTCATCTCTTAATGCAGTCTATTTCCAAAGTAGAGGGGCAGATAAATTGCATACCAAATAACATGGAGAAGTACATTTCATTCTCCCTAGGGAAACTGCGATTCATCGACAGCGTTCAGTTTTTGCTATCCTCTCTTGCTCAGCTAGTATCGGCTAAAAACCCGGAAGGATTCCAAATCATAGCCAGATACGAGCAAGACGAACATAAGCGCGGGCTTCTTCTACGCAAGGGCGTCTACCCATACGAATACATGGACAGTTGGGAGAGGTTTCAGGATGAGCTACCGCCGCGCGATGCTTTTTATAGCAAGCTTTCTGATGAAGGAATCTCAGATGAGGACTATACTCACGCACAGAAGGTTTGGGCTGCATTCGATTGTCAAACTATGGGAGACTACCACGACCTATATCTTAGAACCGATGTACTTTTACTCGCAGATGTGTTTGAAGGCTTTCGAGCGACATGTATGCAAAATTATGGATTGGACCCAGCTCACTATTATACGAGTCCTGGTCTATCGTGGGATGCATTGCTAAAGAAGACTGGTGTAGAGCTTGAGCTGCTCACAGACTACGATATGCATCTTTTCATCGAGAAAGGGATGCGAGGCGGCATTTCGATGGTCAGTCGACGCCATGTAAAGGCCAACAATCCATATGCGGCAGAATACGACCCAATCAAGCCCACTACGTACATACAGTATCTGGATGCAAACAACCTATACGGATGGGCTATGAGCCAAGCGCTACCAACAGGAGGATTTGAGTGGTGCGACGTAGAAAAGCTACGAACCTTGAGTATCCTCGATATCGAGAAAGATGCGGACAAAGGTTATATCCTTGAGGTAGACCTTGAGTATCCTCTAGAACTCCACGACGCTCACAACTCGTATCCACTAGCCCCAGAGCGTATGAAAGTACAGAAAAAATGGATGTCAGAGTACCAATGCGGACTACTAGGTGAAAAAGTATTCCCAATCGAAGTCGAAAAGCTTGTGCCCAATTTATTTGACAAAGAACGCTACGTCCTACACTATAGAAATCTACAGCTATATCTATCTCTTGGTATGAAATTGAAGAAGGTGCACCGAGCACTACGATTTAACCAAAGCCCTTGGATGGAGCCATATATACGTATGAATACGGACCTTCGTAAGCTGGCTACAAGCAATTTCGAGAAAGACCTCTACAAGCTGATGAACAACTCAGTATTTGGTAAGACAATGGAGAATCTGCGTAAGCGCGTAGATGTTAAGCTGGTGCGTGCAAGAGAGGAGGACAAGCTTCGTCGGCTGATATCGAGTCCAACGTTCGCTAGATCGAATATCTTTGACGATGGCCTAGTAGCCCTACACATGCATAAAAGCAGGCTCGTACTTAACCGCCCAGTTTACGTTGGTATGAGCATCCTAGACCTATCCAAACACCTGATGTACGATTTCTATTACAACCAACTTAAGCTCCAATATGGTAATAAATGCGAACTGCTATACACAGACACAGATTCTCTATTGCTTGAGATCCAGACTGAAGACGTTTACGACGACATGGCCAAAAATGCAGACCTATACGATACAAGTGATTACCCAAAAAACCATCCACTATACGACACTACCAATAAAAAGGTTCTTGGAAAGATGAAGGATGAGTGTGCAGGAGTTGCCATCGTAGAGTACGTTGGACTTCGACCGAAGATGTATTCGATTGTATGCGCAGACACTAAGGAGATTCGCAAGGCTAAAGGAATACGGAAGTACGTTGTGAAGAAGCACATGCGACACGAGCAGTATAAGGAGTCTCTTTTCGATAGGAAGACCTTCAGACATGGAATGAATATGCTGCGAAGCATTGGGCACCAGATCTATGGTCTGCGAGTTAATAAAATCTCCCTTTCACCACTGGACACAAAACGTTGGATTTCTGAAAATGGAATCGATACATTAGCCCATGGGCATAAAGATATCTGTTTGCCCCAAGACGAACTAGCTTAGGATCCCATTCGGAGGTAGTTCGGTATCAAGTGGTACGACTTGTATCTCTTCACGCACGAATCCACGCGTTGGCTGTTTCTTCGAAACCTGCTGAGCAACATTCGAAACTTGTGGGGCGTACAAATAATATAGGACTGGCTGACCCGAAGAAACCATACTACGCGAAATGCTATACGTTTTCAAACTCCATATAGGATCGGTAGCGCGCTTTCGTCCACCTTCTAGCTCACCAGGAGCGTATAGATATCGAACACTGACATCGAATGGAAGTCTTTCCTCTTTGAGCCCAACTAGACGTATCCGTTCGTCCCGAACCGGCACGGGTTCTGCTGGGTTCGATTCGATTTCGTTTTTGGTAATTGCTATGGATGGTTGTTTTCCTGTCAAACGCGTAGATTCGTTGTTTAAAGCTTTTACGACCGCAGGTAGACGAGACACCCATTCGACAGATCTATCATCCTTTCCCTGTGAAGTAAGTACCATCTCCTGAGCATATTGGTATCCAAACAATCTCTCAGCTAAAGTACGATTAAATCGTTCGACGATTGCTTGATCCCGGTGAATATCCACACGACCACGACGTACAGAAACTTCATGTTTATCTAGTAGCGAAGACATTGCACCCATAAATTCACGTCCTGGATCGACTTGTAAAAGTTTTGGCCATGTTAGTGGACTTCGCTTATATATTCGTTCGAATGCCGCAGCAACTTCTTTAGATTCTTTAGTGGCTAATGGTTCGGCTTCTTTGTATCTGGATGCTACATCCACGATCGTCAGCGCATACTTATATAGCTTTCTTCCACGTCCAGGTCGATCGTGAGGTAGAAATATCAAATCGGCTTGATGGACCTCATTTGGTGTAGATACATTGAATTTAGGTCGTGGAACGTATTTGGGGGGTGGTAAATAGATCTGCCATATAGCTTGTTTTTCTAGCCACATCCGAGTCACATCTTCAGATATGTTTGTCGAATTGGCAAGATGTTTAATAGCTGCTAGTCCTTTCCAATAACCCTCCGGACTATAGTATCGTAAACTTAGTTTAGTGTCCATTAATATGTACATACATATGCGTGCATTCTAAGCTTCAATAAGCAGAAAAGTTACTACCTATTAGTCGCATTTTATGCGGAGTAATTACCTAGTAATACTCTAGTAATCTAGTAAGTGATCTAGTAATTACGTTAAACGTAAAAAAGCTCGTTTTTTAAAAGCATAGCTATAACCAATTCTTATAAGAATCGAGTGGCAACGTATCCAGTCGCGAATACACTACCACCTAAGGCCACCAATTCGGCAGTTTTCCTCGAATTAGATGGTCGATAATCTGAGAGTTTAGGCTTTCCCAGTTTCGTTTGCAATATGTGATATATATGGAGTTTTCGCATTGCATCGATTCTATCTTTAAGTCCAACGTGTGCATTGTTTTCTTTCCAGTGATTCCAGATGGCTAGTGCTTCTAGTCGTTTTTCTTTATCTTTTTCATAGGTGGCCATAGCGGCATTTGCCTTCTCCTGGGCCTTATCATGTCTTAACATCTCTGCGGCAGTAGCATTCGGTCCGCTAATTGCTTTTTCTATTTCGTATGTGGCAATACTAGCAGCACCACTTGCTACGGCAAAAGAAACCGCCATAACTACTATCGTTCCCATAGCTTCGAACCCGAGGTAGAGTCGCCCCTGTTACTCAGCAGGCTTCCAATACCCTTTGTCCTTTAGGTATTTCTTAGCTGCAAGGCCACCAGATAGAACCGCTATCCACTTCACGAAGTTCAAAATACTAGATGAAGGATCGTTAGTCAAAGGCTCTTTGATTGCTTTTTTTCCGACCCAACCGATACCTGCCGCAAGTCCAGTCAATATAGTAGCTTCCTGTATTGTGTTCATAAATTCGTTAACCATCTTATTGGAACAACGTTTACATCACCGATAATATATGTCTACGGCATGGCTTCAAATGCTATATCATACCTTGAGTTTTTAGGTTACGACCTTTTGGGGTTTCTTTGGTAGCGGCAGCTGAGCTGTCTATGGCTTCAGTGGAGCTGTGGTTAACTCGTTGCGTTTGTTTGTTTTGCTTATACTGATAGTACAAACCCACAAATGCTATGCTTACCCCAATTACAGCAAGTGTGGTATTAGTTGATATCAAACTTGGCTTATTGGTATGACTGTCTACCTGCGCCTGCGTTGCCGCCACATTGGCGATATTTTCTTTCCTTCTTTGCGCTATGAGTTTGCCTGCAGCGACTCGTTTTGGATTTGGTGGGGGTTTTACTGGTTCTTTCGTGATGGGATCATTTCGATCTTCGGAATGGGTATCAATTTCCATCTTGTTAAGAGTAATTACTTAGTGGTTGAGGTAACTTCAATACGTTAAGATTCTTTAAAATTTGAATGTACCTTAGTAGTTGAGGTAACTTCAATACGTTAAGATTATTTTAAATTTGAATGTAACTCAAGTACTTCATCAACTTCGTCTTTGCTCGGCAATACTTGCGCCTCGGAGTCCTGTTTAGTGGGCATAGAATGGTTAACAACGTGACAAAGGGCACTAGTTAGTGCTACAAGTGGACCTGCTTTGTAGGCCAATCGGCCAGCCAGTGCAGATATCTCGTTTCGGACTAAGCGGTCTTTCTTTAGAGCTTTCAACAGTCTTCGTTGTTGTCGAGAATCTAGAGGCCTCACATATGCGACTACACAAGTTGCTAGACTTAGTGCTCTATCCACTAAGTCTAGCAACTTGTGTAGTCGCATATGTGAGGCCTCTAGATTCTCGACAACAACGAAGACTGTTGAAAGCTCTAAAGAAAGACCGCTTAGTCCGAAACGAGATATCTGCACTGGCTGGCCGATTGGCCTACAAAGCAGGTCCACTTGTAGCACTAACTAGTGCCCTTTGTCACGTTGTTAACCATTCTATGCCCACTAAACAGGACTCCGAGGCGCAAGTATTGCCGAGCAAAGACGAAGTTGATGAAGTACTTGAGTTACATTCAAATTTAAAATAATCTTAACGTATTGAAGTTACCTCAACTACTAAGGTACATTCAAATTTTAAAGAATCTTAACGTATTGAAGTTACCTCAACCACTAAGTAATTACTCTTAACAAGATGGAAATTGATACCCATTCCGAAGATCGAAATGATCCCATCACGAAAGAACCAGTAAAACCCCCACCAAATCCAAAACGAGTCGCTGCAGGCAAACTCATAGCGCAAAGAAGGAAAGAAAATATCGCCAATGTGGCGGCAACGCAGGCGCAGGTAGACAGTCATACCAATAAGCCAAGTTTGATATCAACTAATACCACACTTGCTGTAATTGGGGTAAGCATAGCATTTGTGGGTTTGTTACTATCAGTATAAGCAAAACAAACAAACGGCAACGAGTTAACCACAGCTCCACTGAAGCCATAGACAGCTCAGCTGCCGCTACCAAAGAAACCCCAAAAGGTCGTAACCTAAAAACTCAAGGTATGATATAGCATTTGAAGCCATGCCGTAGACATATATTATCGGTGATGTAAACGTTGTTCCAATAAGATGGTTAACGAATTTATGAACACAATACAGGAAGCTACTATAATGACTGGACTTGCGGCAGGTATCGGTTGGGTCGGAAAAAAAGCAATCAAAGAGCCTTTGACTAACGATCCTTCATCTAGTATTTTGACTTCGTGAAGTGGATAGCGGTTCTATCTGGTGGCCTTGCAGCTAAGAAATACCTAAAGGACAAAGGGTATTGGAAGCCTGCTGAGTAACAGGGGCGACTCTACCTCGGGTTCGAAGCTATGGGAACGATAGTAGTTATGGCGGTTTCTTTTGCCGTAGCAAGTGGTGCTGCTAGTATTGCCACATACGAAATAGAAAAAGCAATTAGCGGACCGAATGCTACTGCCGCAGAGATGTTAAGACATGATAAGGCCCAGGAGAAGGCAAATGCCGCTATGGCCACCTATGAAAAAGATAAAGAAAAACGACTAGAAGCACTAGCCATCTGGAATCACTGGAAAGAAAACAATGCACACGTTGGACTTAAAGATAGAAGCGATGCAATGCGAAAACTCCATATATATCACATATAGCAAACGAAACTGGAAAGCCTAAACTCTCAGATTATCGACCATCTAATTCGAGGAAAACTGCCGAATTGGTGGCCTTAGGTGGTAGTGTATTCGCGACTGGATACGTTGCCACTCGATTCTTATAAGAATTGGTTATAGCTATGCTTTTAAAAAACGAGCTTTTTTACGTTTACGTAATTACTAGATCACTTACTAGATTACTAGAGTATACTAGGTAATTACTCCGCATAAAATGCGACTAATAGGTAGTAACTTTTCTGCTTATTGAAGCTTAGAATGCACGCATATGTATGTACATATTAATGGACACTAAACTAAGTTTACGATACTATAGTCACGGAGGGTTATTGGAAAGGACTAGCAGCTATTAAACATCTTGGCCAATTCGACAAACATATCTGAAGATGTGACTCGGATGTGGCTAGAAAAACAAGCTATATGGCAGATCTATTTACCACCCCCCAAATACGTTCCACGACCTAAATTCAATGTATCTACACCAAATGAGGTCCATCAAGCCGATTTGATATTTCTACCTCACGATCGACCTGGACGTGGAAGAAAGCTATATAAGTATGCGCTGACGATCGTGGATGTAGCATCCAGATACAAAGAAGCCGAACCATTAGCCACTTAAAGAATCTAAAGAAGTTGCTGCGGCATTCGAACGATATATAAGCGAAGTCCACTAACATGGCCAAAACTTTTACAAGTCGATCCAGGACGTGATTTATGGGTGCAATGTCTTCGCTACTAGATAAACATGAAGTTTCTGTACGTCGTGGTCGTGGTGGATATTCACCGGGATCAAGCAATCGTCGAACGATTTAATCGTACTTTAGCTGAGAGATTGTTTGGATACCAATATGCTCAGGAGATGGTACTTACTTCAACAGGGAAAGGATGATAGATCTGTCGAATGGGTGTCTCGTCTACCTGCGGTCGTAAAAGCTTTAAACAACGAATCTACGCGTTTGACAGGAAAACAACCATCCATAGCAATTACCAAAAACGAAATCGAATCGAACCCAGCAGAACCCGTGCCGGTTCGGGACGAACGGATACGTCTAGTTGGGCTCAAAGAGGAAAGACTTCCATTCGATGTCAGTTGTTCGATATCTATACGCTCCTGGTGAGCTAGAAGGTGGACGAAAGCGCGCTACCGATCCTATATGGAGTTTGAAAACGTATAGCATTTCGCGTAGTATGGTTTCTTCGGGTCAGCCAGTCCTATATTATTTGTACGCCCCCACAAGTTTCGAATGTTGCTCAGCAGGTTTCCGAAGAAACAGCCAACGCGTGGATTCGTGCGTGAAGAGATACAAGTCGTACCACTTGATACCGAACTACCTCCGAATGGGATCCTAAGCTAGTTCGTCTTGGGGCAAACAGATATCTTTATGCCCATGGGCTAATGTATCGATTCCATTTTCAGAAATCCAACGTTTTGTGTCCAGTGGTGAAAGGGAGATTTTATTAACTCGCAGACCATAGATCTGGTGCCCAATGCTTCGCAGCATATTCATTCATGTCTGAAGGTCTTCCTATCGAAAAGAGACTCCTTATACTGCTCGTGTCGCATGTGCTTCTTCACAACGTACTTCCGTATTCCTTTAGCCTTGCGAATCTCCTTAGTGTCTGCGCATACAATCGAATACATCTTCGGTCGAAGTCCAACGTACTCTACGATGGCAACTCCTGCACACTCATCCTTCATCTTTCAAGAACCTTTTTATTGGTAGTGTCGTATAGTGGATGGTTTTTTGGGTAATCACTTGTATCGTAATAGGTCTGCATTTTGGCCATGTCGTCGTAAACGTCTTCAGTCTGGATCTCAAGCAATAGAGGAATCCTGTGTCTGTGTATAGCAGTTCGCATTTATTACCATATTGGAGCTTAAGTTGGTTGTAATAGAAATCGTACATCAGGTGTTTGGATAGGTCTAGGATGCTCATACCAACGTAAACTGGGCGGTTAAGTACGAGCCTGCTTTTATGCATGTGTAGGGCTACTAGGCCATCGTCAAAGATATTCGATCTAGCGAACGTTGGACTCGATATCAGCCGACGAAGCTTGTCCTCCTCTCTTGCACGCACCAGCTTAACATCTACGCGCTTACGCAGATTCTCCATTGTCTTACCAAATACTGAGTTGTTCATCAGCTTGTAGAGGTCTTTCTCGAAATTGCTTGTAGCCAGCTTACGAAG